>CM077098.1:42126779-42330123 GCA_039513925.1 Platanthera zijinensis
CCTACTGGTGGTCACTATGGAGCAAATCGCTCTGCAAAAAAGGTTCTTGATTCAGGTTTTTATTGGCCCCTTCTATTCAGGGATGCACAAAGGTATGTGCTTTCATGTGATTCTTGTCAGAAAACATGTAATATTTCTAAATTACATGAAATGCCGCCAAACATTATTCTTGAATGTAAAGTATTTGATGTGTGGGGGATAGATTTTATGGGTCCATTTCCAGTTTCATTCGGGAATAAATTTATCTTGGTAGCCGTAGATTACGTATCAAAGTGGGTTGAGGCGTAAGCTTTACCTACTAATGTTTGTAGAGTAGTAATTCAATTCCTGAAATCTCTTTTTGCGCGATTTGGCACACCACGTACACTTATTTGCGATAGGGGTTCTCACTTTTGTAATCTACAGCTAGATAAGGTATTGCAAAAATATGGAGTCACACATAGGATAGCTACACCATATCATCCAGAAACTAGTGGTCAAGTTGAGGTATACAATAGAGAGCTTAAACGCATCCTAGAAAAATCTATAGAAGGAAATAGAAAACAATGGTCTAGGAAACTGAACGATTGTTTATGGGCTTATAGGACCGCATTTTAAACACCTATAGGGACCACCCCCTTTAGATTAGTCTATGGTAAATCTTGTCACTTTCCTATAGAATTAGTGCACAATTCATATTGGGCAATACGATCTCTAAATTTTGATACTAATTCTATAGGGGGAAAAATGCAAACTTCAACTTAATGAACTAGACGAATGGAGGACTATGGCATATGAGAACTCCAGAATTATAAGGAAAAAACCAAACTATTTCATGACTGTCACCTTCGAAAATCCAAAACATTCAACGAGGGTGACCAGGTACTCCTTTTTAATTCTAGACTGCGTCTATTCCCAAGGAAGCTTAGGTCTAAGTAGTCCGGACCATTCCAGGTTAAAAAAGTTTTTCCCCATGGCACCGTCGAACTAACTCACCCTGAAAAGGGAGATTTTAAAGTCAACGGGCACCGGTTAAAACTTTATTACAGTGCACTTCCCCAAGCCTTTGCTCGACTAGAATCCTGCCTTCATCTAGACTAAGAGACTGTATAAAATTCAATAGTAACTTGTCTATATAGTTTATAAAAATTTTAATGAAAACTTTATTTAAATTTCTACCCCGGAAAGAAAAAATAAAGCACTTAGGAGAAATCACTAATTAAGAAGAGTACACGGCCAAGCACACGGCCGTGTGCTTGGCCGTGTCTAGCACACGCACAGTCACCCAGCCGTGCACCCTATAAACCAGGGAAAGGCGGAAATTTACAGAGCACCACACGGGCAAAGACACGCCCGTGTGTGTTGCCGTGTCATACATCGCAATTTCAATTTTAAGCCAGAGCAGGACACGGGTCGCTACCCGGCCGTGTTTTTTGCCGTGTTTTAATGTACACGGCTGTTCACCCAGCCATGTGCACACCCGTGTAGATACGGCCGTGTAAGTGATTTCATACAGAGAAGGATACTGGTCAACACACACCCGTGTTGTGGACCGTGTCCGAGCCCAACACCAGTCAGATTGACCACACGGGTTGTGGACACGGCCGTGTTGTTGACCGTGTCCAACTGACATGAGCAGTTTCCCGCAAAATGACCACACGTCTCCTTGAAGACCGTGTTTCCCATCCACATCGATTCCTTAACATGGGTGCTCACACGGCTGTATGTACACCCGTGTTTGACTTCTTTTTATAGGGGCAGATTTTTGAGATTTCTTTCCATCATTTCCACCTTCTCCCATTTCCATTCCTGCAACCAGTTTTGTCGGGGATATCATCAGCTCCTCCAATTTCGTGCAATCGCCTCGTCGCTTCGCTATTAACATCATCGGTATAATTCCTGGGTTTGCATCCATCAAATCTCTTCTTATTTATTTGATTTTTTATTTCTCTCTTTTCTCCTTCTTCATTCGCTTTAGAATATTTTTTTCCTTTATTTTCAGAATATGTCGTCATCACGTAGCCAAGGCGGTCGCCGACGTAGACTGGAACTTCAAGCGTTGTCTATTGAGAGACGCGACGTCGTTCAACCCTTAGTTTTCACAGATGCAGTGCATACTAACCGCTATTACCGCCTGCAAGCCAAGAAATTTTAGGACATACGAATAATAGATTGGGACGTCTTGGAAACCATAGGTCTTGCTGCTAATGTTAAGGAATTAATTTCTGTAGTAGGGTGGCAAGGGTTTTTTAACATAGAAGAGTTAGGTTTCCGAGAACTCGCGCTCGAGTTTTTGTCCACCTTCTATTTAAACCTTCGGCCCTCCTTGACCGATAATGGAAGACCAACCGTGGGGATTATCTCCTTTCGGGTAGGAGGCACCTTCTATACGCTATCTCTCATCCAGTTTACACAACATTTAGGAGTGTACGAAGAGGCATTCTGTCACAACCCGCATTTTTCCCAACAATTTAATTATATCAGAGCAAGGGGAAAATACGCGTCGTGATGCCACGCCGTACAGGGGATAACTGCAGACGTTCAGGCAAAACTCCAAACTCTACAATTCTAATAGAAAACATAGATGTTTATGAATAAAATCCAGTTTAAGTTATGATGGTAGCCGTATCCCTCGGCTTAGTGAATCATCTAGTTCACGATTTAAAAATATAAATTCTACGCTTGCGGAAAATACTTATTTAAATTGACTCTCATATCCTACATAAGTATAAATGTCCCCGAGGAACAACTCATACAATGCAAACTCTAGATTTATAATATGGGTAGGAAAGTCTTTACGCTAAATAGAAAATAGTGGCTTAGTTTTGAAGGAGATGATAAGTATGCTTTACTAATAGTAGGGTTTTATAGGTCAAAATACCTAACATGCAGTCCTAGCAAGGAATCATCCCAGAGAGCAAGTAATGTAAACCAAACATAAGAAAACCACATCAGCTAGCAAGTGTCAAAAGAAATCAACAATCCTGTGGGCGTCAACAATCTGACACGAACCCACAGTATGAATAGGTCTGAAACTAGGCAAAGAAAACAAAACAACGAACTACCTCGCTGCGGCGAGGGGAAAAAAACCCACAGCCCACCTGCTGCTGCAAGGGCTCCCAAAACCGGCTCCGCTACTTGCTAATGCTCCGATCCTGAGGCATTCCAAAGACAGAACACCTCAGCAAGAGGGTACAAATGGTGGCAAAAAAAATAAGTCAAAATAATTAAAGGTCAAAAGGGGTACCAACCCAAGACCAAAACCATTGAAGTAAGGTTCATAAATAAAACTCGAGAAATAAATCAGAAGAAAAGAACTCTCGTGAATCATCACGTATAACAAATCATGCAGGATACCCGAAGCAAGGGGAGAGCATGATTGAATCATAAGAAAGAATATACCAAAACTTTATTAGTAACCTGTAGTCAACTCTACTCATAAACACGGGCAGGGTGGTCACTTCTCTAGATACACCCCTCACAGATGTTAAAATCCGTCTAACCGCGGGGGAGACTTGCACACTCCACCAATCACCGCAGATGCCCAAAACCCAGTAGAGTCCCATGGGGTACTAATGAAGGAAACAATCTTGCGGTCGGTGGATTTGCCCACTAACTCCCGCAAATTTTAGAAACCCAAAGAAACCACAACACAAATATATCCCTAGGTTTGGCTCATCAGATTCTACTTGACACTTCTAGTTTCAAGACATGGTTGATCAACCCCTATGAACGATCTACAAACCTAGACAAACTCGAATACGCTCAAAACGATAGGTATGATATTTAGAGCCACCATTAAGACACTTCAAGAACAAATAAATATATATAGACAAGATCACGTTCACCATGACAAAATCTTACAACATCGAGTGATCCTCCAAAAAGGTTAATCGTAACAATAACTTGGAAGAAAAAGTGCAGAAAAATTTTAAAGAACAAAAAGACTAAACCGTTACCATCAAATCGGACAAGGAGAAATGAGGGGAGACCACCACTTGCCTTGATTTTTACCGGAAAAGTTCTCCAAATCAGTCCACGTCACAGATCGGGGCAAAAGAGGACGGAGGAAGTTGAAATCTAGACAAAAATGGTCGAAAAGGGGGTTAGGGCTGAAAAACCCTAACGAGAAAACTCAAAGAAAGGGAAAAAATTTACCACGATGGCGTAGCTCTCGATGAGAGCTTTCCAGATCTACGCTCGGTTGAGGATTTCGAGCACCGGAGCTCCGTCGGCGGCCACCGGAAGGTTCACGGAGTATTTTCTCTCTCACGCTCACGCCGCTCTGGTTCGGGAGGAAAAGAATCGGAGAAGATGAAGTTCTGATCAAACCTAAGTCCATATATATATATATATTATGTAAAAGTACTTATAAATTTTTTGTCTAAATACAAAAAAACGTGTAATTTATGAGTGGCTACGGGAAAACCGATAATAGAGGTCTAAGATGACATCAAATCGAAAAGTGTCCAACATGAAAGTTGTAGATCTCGTCGAAACGAACAAATTTCATGCTGACCGTTTTTTCGCACGACACCGTTTTGACCCTCAAAACGGTGCCCGAACTCTAACTGTACAGAACCACTCGAGTGGAATGAAGGATACTCGAGTATGAGAGCAAAATACTCGAGAGGAACGAAGGATACTCGAGTATGAGAGCAAAATACTCGAGAGGAACGAAGGATACTCGAGTATGAGAGCAAAATACTCGAGAGGAACGTAACATACTCGAGATAGTACAATAATACTCGAGTAGATCAAGTCTACCCGAGCTGGACATGAGCAGCTTCGGGAAAATCGAAATTAGGGGTCCAAGATGGCTTCTAATCGAAAAGTGGTCAACATGACAGTTGTAGATCTCGTCGAGACGAACAAATTTGATGTTGACCATTTTTCTATACGATGCATATTTGACCCTCAAAAATTCGCCCGAACGTAGACTGTACATGACTACTCGAGAGGAATGAAGGATACTCGTGTAGATCAAAGGTACTCGAGTAGAAATCAAAAATACGGCTTATTTACGAGCAGTTTTGGGAAAATCAAAAATAGAAGCCTAAGATGGCTTCAAATCAAAAAGTGGTCAACATAAAAGTTGTAGCTATCGTCAAGACGAACAAACTTGATGTTTACTATATTTTGATACGACACCGTTTTGACCCCCAAAACGGCGTCCGATCGAAATCTGAAACGGGCTACTCGAGATAACAAAGCGCAAATTCTTGAAATGAAATTTTTTTGAACAAAGGGACACGAGTTCAGAACAGAGGCCCATACACGCACCGAATTAAGCGAAACTCACACCATAGGCGAAAACTGGCGCTACGATTCTAACGGCGAAGCCAAAACCTAAATCCGACGAGCCATTCCTGAGATAAAAATTTCCAAATACAATGACATAAATACTCAAAACTTCAATCGCGCGCCGAGACTCCAAAAATGCTCGGATTGCGACGAAACTTGACGAGCAAGTTTAAAATTACTCAACCTAAACCTCATAGAAATATTTTCTGATTTCGACAAAAATCCAAGAAATTGGCCGACTCGACCGAACGGACGCGAAAATGCCTTATCGGCGATGCGCCGTCAACCCGACGAGAAAAGTAACGCCATGACATCAAAAATATGACGATACCAAAACCAAACAAAATCATCGAAAAATCAGGGGCGTTACAGTCACTCCCCCTAAAAAGAAGTTTCGTCCCGAAACTTAATACAAATCCAAAATCTAACAAAAGCGAAGAAATCAAACACAACCTAAAACATATAAACATACCAGAACTAGGCGAAGAGGCGCGGATGAGATTCTCTCATTGCTGATTCCAATTCCCACGTCGCGCTCTCGACATCTTGATTCCTCCAAAGGATCTTAACCATTGGGATGGTCTTTCTTCGCAATACACGCTCTTGAGATTCCAAAATGCGGATAGGCTCTTCCACATACGACAGATTGGGCTGAATTTGGGGCACCGAGCTGAGAATTTGACGATTACTACGAACACACTTCCGCAACTGGCTCACATGGAACACCTCGTGGACACCAGGGAAGTTAACAGGTAAATCCAGTCGATAAGCTGACACTCTGATGCGCTCTAGAATCTGAAAAGGTCCCACATACCGGGGGTCTAACTTGTGGTTCCTTCCAAATCTTTTTACTCCTGGCATCGGAGAAACTTTAAGAAAAACCAAGTCCCCAACGGCAAACTCCAAGTCAACCCTTCGTCGATTAGCATATTTCTCATAACGCTCTTGTGCTACACGAAGCTTCTCTCGAATATGAGTTACAGCACAATTCATCTCCTCAAGGGCTTCCGGACCTAGCAACGGCCTCTCACCAACTTCAGCCCAAAACAAGGGTGTTCTACAACGCCTCCCATATAAGGCCTCAAACGGGGCCATCTGCAGACTCTCTTGATAGCTATTATTGTAAGAAAATTCCATGAGTCTGAGACGCTCATCCCAAGCACCACCATGATCCAAAATATAACATCTAATCATGTCCTCCACGATCTGATTTACTCTTTCTGTTTGTCCATTCGTCTGCGGATGATAGGCGGTTGAATACCTCAAGTCGGTACCCAACCCCTCTTGCAAGCTCTTCCAAAAGCGAGACGTAAATCTGGAGTCCCGATCTGATACAATGCTAACAGGCACTCCATGTAACCTGATGACCTCTTCAACATAAAGCTCAGCTATCTTCTTCATCGAATACCCAATCTTAAACGGAACAAAGTGGGCACACTTTGTCAATCTGTCGACTATCACCCAAACTGAGTCATGCCCACGGGGGGATTTTGGTAGACCGGTGATAAAATCCATCGAAATACTCTCCCATTTCCAACTTGGAATATCAAGCGGTGTCAATTTACCACCAGGCCTTCTATGATCAGCCTTGACACGCTGACACGTAAAACATTCTGATACAAACTTTGCGATATCGCCCTTCATCCCTACCCACCAAACAATTTGTTTTAGATCTTTATATATTTTGGTGGAACCAGGATGATAGGAAACACTGGAACCATGAGCTTCTTTACAAATTTTAGCCCGGATGTCACCCATGTCGGGAATACAGAATCTACCCCGATATTTCAGAGTACCTAGCTCGTCCAAAGAAAAATCAGGTAACTCTCCTTTCTCAGTCCTATTCCAGAGGTGCAACAATTCCGGATCATCCTTTTGGTGCACCCTTGTAAGGGAAATCCAAGAGGGCGCTTCTGTTTCCAAACTAGCAGGCGTAGAACTACTCCCAATCTCGATGTTCATCAACAAGAATTCTTCTACTAAGGACTGTACCGATAGATTAAAAATTTTAGCGGTCTTCCTACTCAAGGCATCAGCTACTACATTAGCCTTTCCTGGATGATAAAGAATTTCTACTTCATAATCCGCCACATATTCTAACCACCGACGCTGTCGCAGATTCAGTTCCTTCTGAGTGAAGACGTACTTCAAACTCTTATGGTCCGTATAGATCTTGCACAGCGCGCCATACAATAAGTGTCGCCACAGCTTCAGCGCATAAATTACGGCAGCAAACTCCAAATCGTGCGTAGGATAGTTTCTCTCGTGAATCTTTAGTTGCCTTGATCCATACGCGATCACCTTACCATCTTGCATTAAAACACAACCGAGTCCGATGTGTGACGCATCAACATACACCGCATACTCGACTCCTTCAGTAGGTAAGGTTAAAATTGGGGCAGTGCACAGTCTCTTCTTCAACTCTTGGAAAGCCTCTTCACACTTATCGCTCCAAATGAATGCAGTATTCTTCTGAGTTAGTATAGTTAAAGGGGCAGACAACACTGAAAATCCTTCCACGAATCTTCTATAATAGCCAGCGAGGCCTAAGAAGCTCCTAATCTCCTTAGGTGTAGAAGGTCTTTCCCATTCCATCACGGCAGAAATCTTGGTCGGGTCTACAGAAATACCGTTCTTGCTTACAACATGACCCAGAAAGGACACCTGGGGTAGCCAGAACTCACATTTGCTCAGCTTCGCATATAGCTTATGCTCCCTCAAGGTCGACAAAACCAAACGCAAATGCTGAGTATGCTCCTCAACATTGCGGGAATACACTAGGACATCATCTATAAACACAATAACGAATCGGTCCAAGAAATCCTTAAACACCCTATTCATCAAATCCATGAAAGCAGAGGGTGCATTGGTTAAACCGAAGGACATCACCAAAAACTCATAATGTCCATGCCGTGAACGGAATGCGGTTCGGGGAATATCTTCTTCACGAATCCTCAACTGGTGGTAGCCTGAGCGAAGATCGATTTTTGAAAATACAGAGCTACCACGCAACTGATCGAACAGATCATCGATCCTTGGCAGGGGATATCTATTCTTAACGGTCACCTTATTTAATTCCCTATAATCGATGCAAAGTCTCATCGATCCATCCTTCTTCTTTACAAATAAAACCGGAGCACCCCACGGAGAAGAACTTGGTCTAATAAAACCACACCACAGCAACTCATCGAGCTGAGTACGCAACTCGTCCAACTCACGTGGAGCCATATGGTACGGTGCCTTGGCGATGGGACGAGTGCCTGGCTCGAGGTCAATCACGAACTCAATCTCCCTCTCAGGAGGAAGCCCTGGAAGACTTTCAGGAAAGACGTCTGGAAACTCTCGCACCACCGAGACATCCTCAAGACGTGGTATAACAAAAGCTGTTTCCAGAGCAGAAATAGAAACTAAAAATGCCTCGCAACCAGACGTTATAGCACGTACCGCAGAAATGATAGGGGAAACTCTGTCCTGAAATCCATAGACGCTCATAGGTTGGCCATTGTCCATCCTGAAGTCCAGTCTTTTTGCCTTGCACTGGATGACTGCATCATACTTGGACAGCCAGTCCATGCCCAAAATCACATCAAAATCAGCCAGGTCTAAAATTATCAGATCCGCAAGGGCCAGAAAATTGCCAAGATGAATAGGGCATCTCAGAACTCCTTGATTGGATATCACCGAATCACCGGAGGGAAGCTTGATGTTGAAGGAGTCTCTCAATTGATCAACATCCATGCGATGTTTATCAACAAACCTCATGGCCACAAAGGAATGAGTGGCACCCGAATCGAACAGAATACGCGCCCACCTATTCCGCACCTTAAACTCCCCTAAAACCGTAACATACATAACTAAACGAATGATAGCTAGGGCAACAACGATAAATAATAAGGATAAAAATAGACTGGGGCTAACCTGAAATAACTTGCGTAGAGTTTTGAGCTTCCTCGCTGGTCATGACGTTCAGCTTTCCTTTCCCTTTATCTAGGGTTGGTGGTGGAGGCAGAGCTCGAAGCGGGGCAGGCTGCAGTGGGGATTGAGCTTGGGGGCACGAAGATTTCTGGTGTCCCTTCTGCCCGCACTGGAAGCAGGTCCTTTCCTTCATCCAGCACCGACTCACATCATGACCCTTCCTTGTACAGAACGAGCATACAAGCTCTCCCTTGGGTGCACCCTGGATGGCGTGCACTTGCTGCTTCTTCAGGGTGGCTGTTCTCTTGAAACATCTTTCGTAAGGGTGGCCAGGACGACCGCAGAAACTATACACTTCCTTACCTTTCTTCTTCGAAGAAGGGCCAGATGCCCTGGAGCTACCATCCTCAACACCCTTCCTTTTCTCTTTCCTCGCCGCAGCACCGCGGTTCTTGGCATTTTCAATCGCTTCTACTTTTAGTGCAGCTTCCACTGCCACAGCATAACTGTCAGCTCCATAAGCGCTTGCCCACTGCTGGACATCACTTCTTAGTCCTCCCAGGAAACGTTTCACTCTTCCCTCCTCCGATGCTACCAAATCGGGAGCAAATCTACTCAACTTGCTAAACTCAATCTCATATTCGCTCACCGTGAGCTGTCTCTGCTTCAAATGCAGGAAGTTATTCATGAGACGGTCCTGCTCGACCGAGGGCAGAAACTTCTTCAGCAACATTCCCTTAAAAGAGTCCCAGGAACAGCCTTCCTTCAGACTCTTCTTTTCACGAATCCACCAACTCCTTGCTAGGCCTTTTAACTGATAGGCTGCAATCATAACCTTCTGGGCTTCTAAAATCCTGGAATATGAAAACATCTCCTCGATAGAGATGATCCAATCATCCAAAACCATAAAGTCTGCACTTCCGTCATAGGTAGGAGGCCCCAGCCGCTGGAAGTGTGAAATAAAATTCATCTCTGGTGGTAGAGTCACCGGGGGCACTAGAGGAGCAGGGGTATCGGGTACCACTCGATCCACAATAGGGTCTTGCACTAAGGGTTGCTGCACAGGGGCGGCAGACAAAAAGGATTCCATTTGCGATTGCATCGCAAGCACTTGCCTTGACAGAGCCTCGTTGCTCTGGCGCAAACTCTCGATCAACGCATCACTCTGCGCTCCTGACGACTCACCCTCCGACTGGGGAGTCGACCTCGTTGCAGGACGCTTAGGCGACATTTCTAAAAGGCAAACCAACAACCCAATTAACATCCTAGACTACGCCTAGGGCAAACAAATCTAGTTCAGACCATACATGAAAGACACTTGCTAAAGCTGTCACTTGCTCTGGGATTATATGATGATGATATGTCCTATTCAGGATGATATCTTATCATCCTATTGACTCATGTGCCTATGATATGAATGCATGAATCCTTTACTCTTATTTAAAATCATGTGTGTACATATGTCATCAAGTAAATCTTTAGCTTGGCATGTTGTGCTTATGTTATGTTATGCTATGCATGTGGTGCTATGAATTCTATAAAAGGCCCTAATGCATGTTATGAGCGGCGTACACATGCAATATTATGCATCCCATACTACATAATATTGCATGCAACGAAAAGAAAACGTGCTAATGAGCATTCATGTGGTGAGGTTATGCATCCCATACTACATAACCCTCACATGTTGCCGTCTATGGTGGATCCATATACAAACACATATTATGCATCCCATACTACATAATATGCCCCGTATACTTCTAATCATGCTTATGAGTGTAGTGTTCATGCTTCAGCCAAGACATATTGATGACACATCGGTGTGTGTATGACATGACACTAAACAACTAACACTAACAAGGGAAGGTTGCCCGACCAATTGTCAAGCAACCTCCCTCTGATACCAACTGTCACAACCCGCATTTTTCCCAACAATTTAATTATATCAGAGCAAGGGGAAAATACGCGTCGTGATGCCACGCCGTACAGGGGATAACTGCAGACGTTCAGGCAAAACTCCAAACTCTACAATTCTAATAGAAAACATAGATGTTTATGAATAAAATCCAGTTTAAGTTATGATGGTAGCCGTATCCCTCGGCTTAGTGAATCATCTAGTTCACGATTTAAAAATATAAATTCTACGCTTGCGGAAAATACTTATTTAAATTGACTCTCATATCCTACATAAGTATAAATGTCCCCGAGGAACAACTCATACAATGCAAACTCTAGATTTATAATACGGGTAGGAAAGTCTTTACGCTAAATAGAAAATAGTGGCTTAGTTTTGAAGGAGATGATAAGTATGCTTTACTAATAGTAGGGTTTTATAGGTCAAAATACCTAACATGCAGTCCTAGCAAGGAATCATCCCAGAGAGCAAGTAATGTAAACCAAACATAAGAAAACCACATCAGCTAGCAAGTGTCAAAAGAAATCAACAATCCTGTGGGCGTCAACAATCTGACACGAACCCACAGTATGAATAGGTCTGAAACTAGGCAAAGAAAACAAAATAACGAACTACCTCGCTGCGGCGAGGGGAAAAAAAAACCACAGCCCACCTGCTGCTGCAAGGGCTCCCAAAACCGGCTCCGCTACTTGCTAATGCTCCGATCCTGAGGCATTCCAAAGACAGAACACCTCAGCAAGAGGGTACAAATGGTGGCAAAAAAAATAAGTCAAAATAATTAAAGGTCAAAAGGGGTACCAACCCAAGACCAAAACCATTGAAGTAAGGTTCATAAATAAAACTCGAGAAATAAATCAGAAGAAAAGAACTCTCGTGAATCATCACGTATAACAAATCATGCAGGATACCCGAAGCAAGGGGAGAGCATGATTGAATCCTAAGAAAGAATATACCAAAACTTTATTAGTAACCTGTAGTCAACTCTACTCATAAACACGGGCAGGGTGGTCACTTCTCTAGATACACCCCTCACAGATGTTAAAATCCGTCTAACCGCGGGGGAGACTTGCACACTCCACCAATCACCGCAGATGCCCAAAACCCAGTAGAGTCCCATGGGGTACTAATGAAGGAAACAATCTTGCGGTCGGTGGATTTGCCCACTAACTCCCGCAAATTTTAGAAACCCAAAGAAACCACAACACAAATATATCCCTAGGTTTGGCTCATCAGATTCTACTTGACACTTCTAGTTTCAAGACATGGTTGATCAACCCCTATGAACGATCTACAAACCTAGACAAACTCGAATACGCTCAAAACGATAGGTATGATATTTAGAGCCACCATTAAGACACTTCAAGAACAAATAAATATATATAGACAAGATCACGTTCACCATGACAAAATCTTACAACATCGAGTGATCCTCCAAAAAGGTTAATCGTAACAATAACTTGGAAGAAAAAGTGCAGAAAAATTTTAAAGAACAAAAAGACTAAACCGTTACCATCAAATCGGACAAGGAGAAATGAGGGGAGACCACCACTTGCCTTGATTTTTACCGGAAAAGTTCTCCAAATCAGTCCACGTCACAGATCGGGGCAAAAGAGGACGGAGGAAGTTGAAATCTAGACAAAAATGGTCGAAAAGGGGGTTAGGGCTGAAAAACCCTAACGAGAAAACTCAAAGAAAGGGAAAAAATTTACCACGATGGCGTAGCTCTCGATGAGAGCTTTCCAGATCTACGCTCGGTTGAGGATTTCGAGCACCGGAGCTCCGTCGGCGGCCACCGGAAGGTTCACGGAGTATTTTCTCTCTCACGCTCACGCCGCTCTGGTTCGGGAGGAAAAGAATCGGAGAAGATGAAGTTCTGATCAAACCTAAGTCCATATATATATATATATTATGTAAAAGTACTTATAAATTTTTTTGTCTAAATACAAAAAAAAACGTGTAATTTATGAGTGGCTACGGGAAAACCGATAATAGAGGTCTAAGATGACATCAAATCGAAAAGTGTCCAACATGAAAGTTGTAGATCTCGTCGAAACGAACAAATTTCATGCTGACCGTTTTTTCGCACGACACCGTTTTGACCCTCAAAACGGTGCCCGAACTCTAACTGTACAGAACCACTCGAGTGGAATGAAGGATACTCGAGTATGAGAGCAAAATACTCGAGAGGAACGAAGGATACTCGAGTATGAGAGCAAAATACTCGAGAGGAACGAAGGATACTCGAGTATGAGAGCAAAATACTCGAGAGGAACGTAACATACTCGAGATAGTACAATAATACTCGAGTAGATCAAGTCTACCCGAGCTGGACATGAGCAGCTTCGGGAAAATCTAAATTAGGGGTCCAAGATGGCTTCTAATCGAAAAGTGGTCAACATGAAAGTTGTAGATCTCGTCGAGACGAACAAATTTGATGTTGACCATTTTTCTATACGATGCATATTTGACCCTCAAAAAATCGCCCGAACGTAGACTGTACATGACTACTCGAGAGGAATGAAGGATACTCGTGTAGATCAAAGGTACTCGAGTAGAAATCAAAAATACGGCTTATTTACGAGCAGTTTTGGGAAAATCAAAAATAGAAGCCTAAGATGGCTTCAAATCAAAAAGTGGTCAACATAAAAG
Organism: Platanthera zijinensis; assembly: GCA_039513925.1. Taxonomy (NCBI): domain Eukaryota; kingdom Viridiplantae; phylum Streptophyta; class Magnoliopsida; order Asparagales; family Orchidaceae; genus Platanthera; species Platanthera zijinensis. The sequence goes on from CM077098.1 coordinate 42,140,542, forward strand.
TTGTAGCTATCGTCAAGACGAACAAACTTGATGTTTACTATATTTTGATACGACACCGTTTTGACCCCCAAAACGGCGTCCGATCGAAATCTGAAACGGGCTACTCGAGATAACAAAGCGCAAATTCTTGAAATGAAATTTTTTTGAACAAAGGGACACGAGTTCAGAACAGAGGCCCATACACGCACCGAATTAAGCGAAACTCACACCATAGGCGAAAATTGGCGCTACGATTCTAACGGCGAAGCCAAAACCTAAATCCGACGAGCCATTCCTGAGATAAAAATTTCCAAATACAATGACATAAATACTCAAAACTTCAATCGCGCGCCGAGACTCCAAAAATGCTCGGATTGCGACGAAACTTGACGAGCAAGTTTAAAATTACTCAACCTAAATCTCATAGAAATATTTTCTGATTTCGACAAAAATCCAAGAAATTGGCCGACTCGACCGAACGGACGCGAAAATGCCTTATCGGCGATGCGCCGTCAACCCGACGTTAAAAGTAACGCCATGACATCAAAAATATGACGATACCAAAACCAAACAAAATCATCGAAAAATCAGGGGCGTTACACATTCCTCTTTAGTGACGCCTACTCTAATCTGAATTTTGGTCTCCCCAGTCGCGACCAGGCGGGCGATATTTGGCACCATCTATCCTTTGACACCGAGCCCTACGAAGCCAAGAGGTCTAAGGCCTCAAAGCTGGTTTCCCCCGCCATACATTACGTTCATCATCTGCTTAGCCATACTCTGAGCGGCCGGGGCGAAAGCTCCGGCGTGGTTAGCCGTCAGGACATCCTTTATCTACAAAGCATAACAGCCCGTTACCCTATCCACTTGGGTTATATGCTTGCTCAATTCATTGTTCATCAGGCGGAGAACTCCTGCGTCGGGTCCATTTGTGTAGCCCCTTACATCACGCGCTTGACAAGGAATATGGGCATATTCTTGCCTCTTCACCCAATGATGGTGGTAGCAAAGACTATGCCTATAACCATGGCCAGTCTTCGATCCATCCGCCTCGTCATAGCTCGTCAAGGCCGGGGTGTGATTACATATACCATTGCGAGTCGTGGACGTCATGTCAACGAGGACGACGATGAGGTAGATCCAGACCTCGATGAGCCTCTCATTCCCCCAGCCCGCTCGACGTATACTCAGGGGAGTCCTCTACTGCCCAGCCTCCGCGGCAGTCTCGATATGTACAGGAGCTCCAACACTTCTATGACACTCAGCTATCGCCGCGCCTTCAGCGTATCGAGGAGATGCAGCAGCGGACTGAGGACGTCATATATCTGATCCGACAACACTTGGGGATTACCAGCCCACCACGGGCAGCTCCTCATCGTTCTCACACTCAGGATGATCCGGCTGACAAGGATGATACGCCTATGTATTTTTTATTTTATATCCCTATATATCTGGCTATGTAGCGTTGTATCCTTTTTATTATTATTATCATGTTCTTGTACTAGCATGTTCAGTATATCTAAAAGAAAATTTTTTGCACTTGTTTTGTTCTGTGCTTCTTTATATTCATGATCATCAGTTCTCTATATCCTGGTGCAATTTCTACCTCAATTTTTTTTTTAATTTTGCAATGAGGACATTGCAATACAAGTCTGGGGGTATTGGTGTTGACAGTGGGGTGCATGATTACAGTTACTTATATTCTCTCTATCATAGTACTCTATTTCTCTATCATAGTATTCTATTACTTCTCTTTAAGCTTTCATTACTTCACTCATTGGGAATATAACTATCTAATTTACTTTCGCACGTTGATTAAACCGAATTCGTATTCAAATTTGTTGATTAGTGACTACGTATAGAAATTCATTAGCCAACTTTTCTCCATATAATTTGGTTTAAAAAGATTGTCCTTTATATTATTAACTAATAATCACTCTATTTTAGAAAATATATTTATCTATACTAAAGTGAGTCGATGAATGCAATATTTTGATAGTTTTGTATTAGGAGATCAAAATAAAATAACAAAAAATTTCTCTATTGGTGTCTAGAACTTACTAGCGATTCTCAAACCTTTTGCACATGTTAATTAGTAAAGGTGGAAATGACTTAGGCCTCCTTTTGGATAGCTTGAGCCGTTCAAATCCCAAAACCTTAAACATTATACCCTTTCTCACCCAATTTGGACCTTATCCCTATATTTTTGTGATATTCCAACTCTAAAATTCACCAAGGGAAATCCTCACCTAGTAGCTCACCTATCATTGAGTTTGTCATGAAATGAATTTTCATAGTGATATGTTGCCTGAGTGCGTGTACACTTTCACCTATTCGGAATGATCCCTACTATGAAGTCCCTAAAAACAAAAATGAAAAATAAACATAGTGATATGTGGCTTGAGTGAGTGTGACCTTGCACCCATTCGGAATGATCCCTACTATGGACCTTTGGTTAAGAAACAAAGAAAAAAAATATATAGAGTATCCATCTTCATGAAAAAAAGGAAGTATAATACGTGCAAAGTCTGGGGGTGCTCGTAGAATATCAATGTTTGTTAAGGTATTGACCATACCAAGGGCTCAATTGTGATCTAGGTGTGAAAAGAAAAAAAACCATCGAGTTATTTTTTATTTTTATTTCTTACCCCACCTATAATTACCTATCATAAGCCAAAAAGGTTACACCGCCATACAAGTCCTAAGGATCCAACTTTACTAATTCTCATTAGTGCTATGGAGAGGGTGTGTAAAGGAAAGTGTATGATTATCAATAGGGGTATGTTTAAGTTTTGAAAGACTAATGCATATGTTATTAAGATTGTTATTTTCTCCTTACAATAGTTATGGATAACTATAATCCTAATTCCAAGAAAGAGCGAAAAGTAGTTAAGATATGTATTGGAGGACTTTTTAAGAAAAGTTATATTTAGAAAAGTCTGCTATACTATTTCCTATACAATTGCAGCATCAAATTTCTATTTGAATTCAAAACAATCAGTGTGCGGAAGAAGAATTATGTATCGGTAACTCAATTGTTTGAATTAGTTTGCTTAGGGACAAGCAAACACTCAAGTCTGGGGGTATTTGATGAGTACAATTATGATTGATTTTTACTATCATAATTGTAATCATGTCCACTGTTTTCTACCTCTTTACTCAAGTAATTGCGCAAAATAGTTGAGAATTGGTATTGTCATGAATAGTAGAGCATAGGTTAGAGTCTTTACTACTTTATGTATTGAACTCCCGACTTACTACGTCGTTTCTCTAATGTAGGTACGACTAATCAGTGGAACTAAAAGTCTTGGAGCAAACAGTGGAGTTGACGGGACCAACAGGGCTGATTAAAGCAGAAGAATTGGTCAAACACGGGTAGGAACACGCCCGTGTTCCTACCCGTGTTCCACCCTAGCTGAAACGATTTCATGAAGGAAGACTCAAAGAACCACACGGGTTGGAACACGCCCGTGTGTCCAGCCCGTGTCCTTTTCGGGACAAATTGAAGAATTAAATCCAGCCTACCCGTGTCTGAAGAACATGAAGAACAACACGGCCGTATTCGACAACACGGCCGTGTCAGTACCCGTGTCATCTAACACGGCCCATGACCAAACACGTCTTCTCGTGTGGAACCTGTTGGGTTTCTCTAAGAGGTTGGCACAACACTTATGCACACATCGGAAGTAATAAAATCTAGAACAACCCAAAGAGATTGGATCGGGCCATGCATGTTGAATCAAGAAGTTAATACAATAAGGCAAAAAAATACCTTTTGGGTGTTGAGTCACCACTCAACAAAGATGCTCCAAATGCGATTCCTTATCGGTGGCGAGTTCCACGTAGAATAATATCTACGTCTCTGCAGAAATCCACACGAGCGAGAGAACTCCAAATTTCTGTCACACGGATGGTCGGAAAGAAGATCGTGCGTACCTATACACTTCCCACGGACTGCTAGGTCCGCGTCAGGGAAAGCAAGACCAGCGACGGTCGCCGGAGAGGAGGTGGTCGGCAGAGCAAACAGCCGGCGGCGGAACGTTTCCGTCCGGCGGAATCGGGAGATCGGCGGATCGGGAGATTCAGCGGAACACTTTCTGTCGGCTTCCGTACGGCTACAGGAATCCCGATATTGGTCGATCCTATGGAGAGAATTTCATCCCAAAACCCTAAGTCCCCTTTTATACTAAAAGCATAAAAGTATCGCTATCCGCAGACCACCCAAGGTAAGGTTTCAGAGTCATTCAGCGAGAATCAACACAGGTTCGGCGAGAATCAGATCTAGATTCGGCGAGAATCAGCAGACAGATTTGGCGAGAATCATCTGCCGATTCGTAGAGAATCAAGGATAGAATCGTCGAGTATCACCAATCGCCGGGAATCAAACACTTTTGATTCTCGACGAATTCGTCGGGAGTCGTCGAGTATCACTCGACGATTCTCGACGAATCATTCGCGATGAATGATTTTCGACGAACTCGTTGAGAGTCGTCGAGTCAAACTCGACAATTCTCGACGAACTCGTCGAGAGTCGTCGAGTCATACTCGACGATTCTCGACGAATTTGACTTAGCAACATTTTCCTGACTCCCCATACGGTATGGTGATTGGTAACCCTTACCAACATAGTCAATCTACCAACTTCTCCACATGCTCTTATGTGCGACCCTGCAGGCTCATATCGCGTTGGCAGTGAGATTACATATTTGACCACTTCTAGATCACCATGGTAACTCCAACAGTCTCCCACTTGATCTTGAAAGTATCAAACCAAGAACTTCACAAATAATGAGCGGCATCTAGCAATGCATCATTGCTCCCCAAGTAATAAGAGTTCATAATTCATAATCCTTCATGACCAATGTATCAGCGTTTTCTTTGTCCCTTTGTCCCTTACATCCGGAAAGAACTAGAGGCATGGATTGTGTCACCCTCGTAATAGCTCAATCCAAGTTTCTTGATTCAGGACGGACTTCCAGAGAATGGTGAGTCCAATATCACATATTGACTCAACCAAGCATGGCCATGCATTTCTCATTCCAGTTCCATCAAGGGGCCCATGGATGCAACTCCTGTCATACAGGAGGACAAATTCCATATCTGCTCACACACAAACACGCAAATGATTCGTAACATGCCCAACAACCACCCTTATCATCAACCTTTCTCAAGGAAGACTTTAGATGGCATCAAAGCACGCTCTTCCTCACTTGATGAATGCTGTGACTTCAGGTCAAATGACCACAACACCATTGTCAATTGAGACCTACTCGTGACACGATTGAATGACAATCCACAGAGTAGTCTCAGGTGGGGTCTGTCCAGTACAACTTGTTCACTAACAAGTACCCACGTGATGACTTGATATCACAATATCATGACCTGTGAGAACTGGTCATCTGTTAACACATGTGCTAGTCTTAAGGTATCATCATCACCCTTAGTTTCTTTGATGATACAACGACCAGGGACCTTTTAAGAATGAAGCTTCAAATAAATCATAGGCTCTTACATTCAAGTCACGTACTTGATGTCCTATGAAAGAGAACACTCTAAGGGTATTTATTATGTTACAATTTAACTATCACATAGAAATATCACAATAAAAGAACTTGCCATTAATTGTATGAAGAAACATTTAGGTACAAAATTCATCAAATGAATAAACAATAAACAGCCAACAGAATATATGTTTACAAGCAACCCCAAGACTCTCACTAGAGTTGATCATTCAGGTATCGTATACCCATTGATCTAGTATGACCATCATGCTTTCTCTGCGCGAGAGGCTTTGTCAGTGGATCCGCAATATTCTCCTCAGTCGGCACTCTGAAATGTTCACATCTCCTCGTTCGACAATCTCACGAATAAGATGGAATCGCCGAAGTATGTGCTTGGAGCGCTGATGGTATCTAGGTTCCTTAGATTGTGCAATTGCACCATTGTTATCACAGTAGAGAACTACGGGACCAATAATGCTAGGAACTACATCAAGCTCGCCGATGAATTTCCTAATCCATACAGCCTCCTTCGCTGCGTTAGCCGCAACGATATACTCGGCCTCTGTTGTAGAATCAGCAACTGTCTCTTGCTAGGAACTCTTCCAGCTCACAGCTGCTCCTTTAAGGCAAAACACAAAACCTGACTGAGACTTGGAGTCGTCCCTATCAGTTTGGAAGCTAGCATCCGTGTAACCACTTACAACGAGCTCTTCCTCTCCACCATACACCAAGAACACATCCTTAGTCCTTCTCAAGTACTTCAGGATATTCTTGACTGCAATCCAGTGACACTCACCGAGGTCTGACTGATACCTGCTAGTCATGCTCAAAGCAAAGGAGACATCGGGTCGAGTACACAACATCGCGTACTTGATTGATCCAATTGCCGAAGCATATGGAATCAACTTCATGCGGTCCTTATCTTCACAAGATTTTGGACACTGGTCCTTAGAGAGATTCACACCATGAGACATGGGCAAAAATCCTTTCTTGGACTCAAGCATGTTGAACCGCTTCAACGCCTTTTCGATGTACGTACTATGGGTCAAACCCAGCAACTTCTTCGACCTATCTCTATAGATCTTAATACCGAGTATGTAAGTCGCTTCACCCAAGTCCTTCATAGAAAAGTAGTTCCCAAGGTTGTTCTTAACAACTTTTAGGGTAGGAATGTCATTCCCAATCAAAAGTATGTCATCTACATACAATATCAGGAAGACAACAATGCTCCCACTGATTCTCTTGTAAACACAAGGCTCATCTTCATTCTTGATGAAACCAAACTCTATGATTTTCTCATCAAAACGAAGATTCCAACATCGAGAGGCCTGTTTCAGTCCATAGATGGATCTATTCAGCTTGCATATTTTAGTGGCTTCATTTGGGGATACAAAACCCTCGGGTTGTGTCATGTACACTTCCTCAAGGAGGTTTCCATTAAGGAAAGCCGTTTTGACATCCATCTGCCATATCTCATAGTCATAATACGCAGCAATAACAAGCAATATCCTTATGGACTTAACCATGGCAACAGGGGAAAAGGTCTCATCATAGTCAATACCATGAATTTGCTTGAAACCCTTAGCCACCAGTCGCCCTTTGAATGTCTGTACATTCCCATCCATGTCGGTATTCTTCTTGAAGACCCACTTGCACCCTATGGGTCGTACCCCTTCAGGTGGTTCGACCAAGTTCCAAACTTGGTTTCCATACATGGAGTCCATTTCGGATTTCATAGCCTCAAGCCATTTGTCGGAGTCCGGTCCATTTATAGCCTCTTGGTAGGTTGCTGGCTCATCATCATGATCCATAAGCAACACATTACCTATTTGAGACACGAGAAATCCATCTCTCAAGCTCAAATCTTTGTCTACCAGATCTACGTAGGACTTGTGCTTCTTGAGTAGGTTCTCTCGCTACACCATCTTGTAGTCCTATCTCAGAATACAATTCTGGTTCATTCACTACCTGTGGTTCTTGAACTTCTTCAAGTTCTACCTTTTCAGTCTTTCTTGATAAGAACTCTTTCCCCAAGAAGACGCCAGTCCTTGCGACAAACACTTTGCCCTCAGACAGTAGGTAAAAGTAATACACTTTCGTTTCCTTAGGATATCCCACCAGATAAAATTTATCCGATTTGGGTTCCAGCTTGTCAGGCATTTGACGTCGCACGTATGCCTCACAGCCCTAAATTTTAATGAACGACATACTAGGATGCTTCCCAGTCCATATCTCATATGGTGTCTTCAGAACCATTTTCATTGGAGCGCGATTCAGTGTCATTGCAGCAGTCTCTAAAGCAAAACCCCAAAAGGAAACAGGCAAATTTGCATGACTCATCATCGAACATACCATGTCTAACAGAGTACGATTTCTCCTCTCAGATACACCATTATGTTGTGGTGTCCTAGGTGGAGTGAGCTGTGATACAATATCACACTCTTTCAGATTATCACGGAACTCCTGACTCAGGTATTTGCCACCTCGATCAAATCAGAGTGCTTTAACCCTTTTACCCAACTGGTTTTATACCTCATTCTTGAACTCTTTGAACTTTTCAAAGGTCTCGGATTTGCACTTCATAAGATACACATATCCGTATCTACTGAAATCATCAGTAAATGTAACGAAGTAGAAAAACCCACCTCTAGCCATGGAACTCATGGGTCCGCATACATCACTATGTACAACACCCAAGAGATCCTCAGCCCTCTCAGTATAGCCCGTGAAAGGAGCTTTAGTCATCTTGCCTAACAAACAAGATTCGCATCGCTCAAATGATTCATAACCAAATGAGTCCAAAAGTCCATCTCTATGGAGCTTGGATATGCGCTTCTCGTTAATATGGCCCAAACGATAATGCCAGAGATATGTAGGGTTTGAGTCATTTGTTCTTAGTCTTTTATTATTTTCTACATTATAGATCAGATGGTCCAAGTTCAAAACATAAAGACCATTTAACAATTGGGCTACAGCATAACAAACATCATTCTTAAATATCGAACAACAGTTGTTCTTAATTATAAAAGAAAAACCAATCATGTCCAAACATGAAATGGATATAATGTTTCTAGTTATGCCGGAACAAAATAACAATTATCAAGTTCTATTATAAGCCCACTGGGAAAAGAAAGACGGTAAACCCCTACGGCCACAGCAACAACTCTTGCTCCATTTGATAGTTTTACTTTCAAGACAACCTAAACACCTAGAGGGGGGGTGAATAGGTTCTAATGCTTGTTAACACTTTTTGGCAGAATTCAATTACAGAATTAAAACACACAGCACAGCAGTCACAGAAATTTAACCATCACAGATTGCACACTGTTTTATAGTGGTTCCCCAAGGTCTGGGTACATCCACTTTCCCCCTTCACCTATCTAGCAGTATGCTAGATTTGGCCAAACTTCCTCTTTACTCAGATCCACAGATCCTACAGCTCAGAACCAGAAAAGGTTCCTACAACTCAGGCTCAACATCCCTACCTCAGCCTTATTACAAAGCCTACAACTCAGAGAAGAACCTTCTCCTACACTCAAACAAACGGCCCTACCACTCAGAGATCAACTCTCCTACACTCAGCCTTTATAACACAGGCTTACAACTCAGATCTGTATTGACAGATCCTACAGAAATTAGAAAAGAAGTTTTTAATGTCTTGCCTTTGTTGAGAGAGAAAAGAACAAGACAAATCTTGATCAGCTGATGAAATCAACTGAATCTGAGCTTTCTTCAAAGCTTCTTGAATCTGAACTTAGCTGAGTTGATTTCCAAACAGCTTCTTGAGAAACCAATGATGGCTTCCTTCTTCTTCTTCTTCAAGTGGCTGGATCCCTCTCTATCCAACACCTTTGATGATACTTCTGAATTCTTGAAAGAACTCTTCTTAGACTGATCCTGAGATCGTCTTCTTAGATCTTCTGATGAAGATCTTCTTTAATGCCTTGCACTTTCTTGAAGAGAGGACTTGTCTCTTAATAGATGTGTTGATGAAGAATTAATTTCCTCTTGTGTATTGTATATGTATATCTTTCTTCTTCTGAATCTGTCTATTTATAGATCTTCTTCATGGTAACCGGCTGATCCAGTTTCTAACTGACTTCTGACAAGTCTGACAGCTTCAGTTAACCTGTCATAACCCACAGCTACCAAGTCTTCAAACAGATCCTGTGCCTTAGTCTTGGACAGCAAAGTGTTGAGAAAGACTGTCAGAAAGTGTCGAGACCAGCTGTCTATATGTGTCGACACAAGTGACTTTGATGTCGACACAGCCTTTGATGATGTCGACTAGTTTGCCTTTAAGTCGACACTGCTTCTTCAGAACTTCATCTTGAGAATGAGTCGACACAGAGAATTTGTGTCGACTCAACACTTCATCTTTCTTCAGAAAATAACTTGGTCTTGACTTTGCAGTGTGTCGACACAAGTCCTGTGTGTCGACACAGTTGTTGTAGATTCAGAACTCAGTATGTGTCGACTCTGCCTTCAGGTGTCGATATAGTTGAGGTCGACTATCTTTCTGTGAGTCGACACTGCTTCCCAGTGTCGACACAAATGTGGTCGACTATCTTTCTGTGAGTCGACACTACTTCCCAGTGTCGACACAAATATGATCGACTATCTTTCTGTGAGTAGACACTGCTTCCCAGTGTCGACATAAATGTGGTCGACTATTTTTCTCTGTGTTGACACAGCTTCCTTCAAGTGTCGACCCAATTATTCTAAAGTGTCGACACAATTTCTTCAGGTGTCGATATATGGACTTAGAATAATTTCCTGTATTCTTTAATACTTCTTCACCTGCACATGTCAACTTAAAAACAACATTAAATACACCTTGATGTATATCATTAAGCTAAGTTAGGCTTCTTCAAATCAGGTACACATTTTCCAATGTACCCAACAATCTCCCCCTATTTGGAGAAGTCATAACCCTTTTAGTTAATGATATACACCATTTATAACAAATATAATATGATGATGTATGATATTACAGGAATACTTAATATAAACAAAATATTAACAATTCATCACAGAGTGAACATGAATATATGATTCCAAACAAAATTTTGTTTATAACTTGGTAATGTTTGATTACAGATGTTTACATTGAATGATTAAACAAAACATTACAAAAACACTTTTGAAAGAACTTAGAACTAAGACTGATCAGGCTCTTTTATGACAATTCCTTTGCCAGATTGGATTTGAGCCTTCACAGGAGCTTCAGCAACTTCAGTAGGCTTCTTGCCTTTTAGCTCAGCTTTCTTCTGAGCTTCTTCCTTTAGCCTTTGCCTTTCAAAGTAATGAAAGGGCTTTGGAAAGTACTTGCTCGGCTCCTGAGCATCTGGTGGCAGCCTTCCCAGCTTGGCTTTTCTCCTGAACTGTACTATAGCTTCTTGCCTAGCTTCATGCTTTTGCCATTCCATTTCATTATACCACTTCCCTCTATCATGTACTTGGTCCTTTACAGCCTTCCATGTAGTTAGTATAATATTTCTTGAAGTAGGGCTCCACTGCTCAAAATCTGGCTTAAGTTCAGCCTGCTCTCTAAATCTTTTCTTGGATAGTAGAGCATCTTGCTGTTCTTGCAAGTTGGCATCAGGCTTATCAACTTTTTCAATAAAAACCTTGGTAACCTCCTTTGGAGGACTATACATATCCTGAACTTGCTGATAATTCATATCAAAATCAGGAGGAGGGTAAATGACTTTGGCAATCTCAGGTTGATTGCCTTCAAGTAGACCTGTTTGAATTCCGGACTCAGCCACCATAGTATCATCACACAAACGTGGATATCCCAATGTGGCTCGAATACTATTTGTCACCCATTTGGTGTGCTCTGAGCCAGCATGAACTAACAACCTCTCCCCCTTTATGACTTCTCTGGTAATATGATCTCTTAGATCATTCTTCTGAAATCTGATCTGGACATCTAGATAATTCACACCTTCTTTAAAATATGGTTTCAATTTTTGTAGTTTGTCAGATATGTCCTTCTGAGATGTAGTGATGACAGTCTTAACTGATTCAATGGCTTCTTGAAGTTTCTTATCAAACTCTTCCATCTCCTTTGCTCTTGCTTCAATCATTCCTGTAGTAGCCTTTGTGAACTCTTCAAGAATTTCATGGTGAGATTCAGTCAAATTATCATTCATCCTCAGCTGATTCTCCAGAACATAACCTTGCTTTAAAGCAATATCATCCACTTTAGTGAGGATAGACTGCTGGTGGTTAGCCAAAAACACTACAGCATTACCTCCCTTATGGAAGCAATTTGTCATCTCCTTCTTATTCATATTTACTTAAAATCTAATTGATTTAATATCTTGAGCCAAGTCAAAATGAAGGGATTTATTGCTCTCATCAACATACTTTTCAACAGCCAATCTATGTTCATCCAACTTAACTTGCAAGTCTACCATAAACTTGTTATAATTAAATTCAGAAGGAGATTGGAGTGTTGTAGTCTGTAGAGTCTGCTTATAGCTTTTGCTCCTTCTCTGAAAGACCATGAGCTTTTTCTTCTTAGCCAGTCTGGCTTCTTCATTCTCAGAATCAGATGAACTTTCAATTTGAACTCTGTCAGGAGAAGTAGGAGAAATATTAGTTTCAGTAACATGTTGCTCAGCCTCAACATTCACAGGCTCCCCCTCAACTACTTGCTCCTTCTCAGCTTCTTGCTCTATCTCCATGTCTAGTGTCTTTTCATTGTCTTGCTCCTCCTCTACTATATCAGTAGCAATTTCAATATTAGGAAATAACTCATCTAGAGTGTATTCCTTCTGAGCTTGAACAGATGTTGAATCATCCAGATCTGCAATATTCAAATCTTTTGATAAATCAATTTGTTCTTCCTCTTGCACTTGTACAGACATCTTCTCCCCCTACACTTGATCAGTATTTGGAATATCCTGGGCAGGTGAATACACTTGTTCCCCCTGCACCTGTGCAGGAATAGAAATATTAGTAATGTCCTAGATAGGAAAAACTCACTTGCTCTCCCTTTACCTGTTCAGAAGTAGATACATTTTGGGCAGGAGAGTGAGCTTGCTCCCCCTGCATCTGTGTAGGAATGGTTTCTTTCTAAACTTGAGTAGACTCAGGCTGATCTTCAACCTGCTTTCTCACTTGCTCTTCTTGATGCTGGGCAGTGCCCAGATCATGTGTAGGGGATCTTTCAGGGGTGTCCTGCCTGCTCTCATCAGGCACATCTTTAGACAACACCCTATCCCATCTTGAAAATAATCTCATATCCATCTTCCTCATGTGATTAATCTTGGACCCAGGCAGTTGTTGCATAACCTCAGGAATCACTCCAGTCAGGTATAAACTAACAATTCAAGCCAGATTTGGCTTCTTGATTTCTTCCTTGATCTTATCAAATACTACAGCTGACCAGTCAGTTGGAATTATAAACACAATTCTGGTCATTAGGCTGAACATATAGGCTGAAATCCTATCATGTCCACCTGGTTTGCACAAAATTACTTTCCCAACTACTTCTGACAGAAACTTGCCTTGTTAGTTCATCCCTTTTCTGTTAAAAGCAGCTCCAATCTTTAAGGTTGGATCCAATCCACACCATTGGAGAGCCTCCCTAGACTTAGAGGCTGAGACCTCTTCTTCATTCTCAACTATAGGCAATTGTAGAATCTTTCTTAAACTTCTTGGGGTAATTTTCACCTTTGACCCATGAACTATGGATTTGATCTTGAGACCATCTGAATCCACTGATGCAGAGGTAAAGAATTCAAGCACCTCCTTCTTCCATATCTTTGAAGGTTCAGAAACTAAAAACTCTATTCCAAATTCGGAGATTAGAGTTATAACCCTTTGAATATCTGTTGGGGCATCCGCAAAGGCATTGCGTACCAACTCATATCCTTCGTTGATGTTATCTTCAACCTTTGGTGCCATTGATCAGACGAAAAAGCTTGAGAGAAGAGAGAGAGAGAATGTCGACACAGGGTTTCAGTCTCGAAAACCTTGTAAGCGTGTCGACAGAATAAGTTTTTGACCTATTTATACCTTCTATTGAAAGAAGATCAAAATGCGAGCAAAAATAGTCTATATGTGTCGACACAGATGGAGTGTGTCGACACAAACTTCAATTGTCTTGACAGCAAGTCTGTCTACTATGTGTCGACACCAATTGTGGATATGTCGACACCTGAGAGACATAGTAGAGCATCAGAAATTCTGTGTCGACTCTTAGGATAAGTGTCGACAGAAAATCTGTAAGTGTCGACACCACTATTCTGGTGAAGTCGACACTACATTCCTGGATGAGTCGACTATTTGTTTCTTAAGTGTCGACATAAATTCTCTGTGTCGACATATATTCTTTGACTAGTCGACATGACTTCACTGAGTCGACACATTATCACTGAATGTGTCGACACTATTTTACTTAGCCAATTTCTGTTTTTGTCAATACCACTTGATAATCTAATGCCACTTGTAAGTTTGTTGATAACCTAATCAATGGTCAGCATGCCTAATTCAATTTTAAATTTATTGAATTTTGTTTCATCCAGTGGCTTAGTAAATACATCTGTTATTTGATAATCTGTTTTAACAAATTCCAATGAGATGTCTTCTCTTTCTACATGTTCTCTAAGAAAATGGTATTTAATTTCTATATGCTTAGTTCTACTATGAGAAACAAGATTATTAGCAATAGAAATTGCACTCTTAGATTCACACAAAAGAGGTGTTCTACTTACTTGAATACCATAATCTTTAAGCTGATGCTGTATCCATAATAGCTGTGCACAGCAGCTGCCAGCAGCAACATATTCTGACTCTGCTGTGGATATTGCCACACTGGTCTGCTTCTTACTACTCCATGATATCAATCTTCTTCCCAAGAATTGACAAGTACCTGTTGTACTCTTTCTATCCTCTCTACAGCCTGCAAAGTCTGCATCTGAATAACCTGTTAGTAGAAAATCTCTATTCCTAGGGTACCAAAGGCCTAGATTAGGTGTGCCCTTAAGATATCTCAGAATCCTTTTGACTGTAGTATAATGATATTCTTTAGGGAAGGCTTGGTACCTAGCACAGACACATATAGCATACATAATATCTGGTCTACTAGCAGTGAGATAAAGTAGAGAGCCAACTATTCCTCTATACAAAGATTCATCAACAGGTTTACCTGCATCATCTTTGCATATAGGCATACTTGTTCCCATAGGAGTTCTCATAGTGGAGGATGACTCCATACCATACTTCTTAATTAATTCTTTGGTGAACTTAGACTGGGATATGGACAGGCCATCATCAGTCTGTCTTACTTGGAGTCCCAAGAAGAACTTAAGTTCCCCCATACTGCTCATCTCAAACTTCCCTTGCATAAGTTTGGCAAACTTTTTACAAAGGTTGTTTTCAGTAGATCCAAAGATTATGTCATCAACATAGATCTGAACTAAGATGATCTTACCTTTGGATTCCCTAAGGAATAGAGTTTTGTCTATTTTTCCTCTTGAGAATTTATTCTCAATAAGGAAAGTAGACAGGGTTTCATACCAAGCCCTTGGGGCTTGCTTTAACCCATACAAAGCTTTCCTAAGCTTATAGACATAATCAGGTTTAAGAGGATCTACAAAACCTGATGGTTGCTCTACATAGACTTCCTCTTTTAAATCACCATTCAGGAAAGCTGATTTCACATCCATCTGGTACACTTTGAAGTCTTGATAGGCTGCATAGGCAAGGAACATTCTGATTGCCTCCAGCCTTGCTACTAGGGCAAAGGTTTGATCAAAGTCAATCCCTTCTTCCTGCCTGTATCCTTTTGCAACCAATCTTGCTTTATTCTTCACTATTACTCCACTCTCATCCAATTTGTTCCTATAAATCCACTTTGTGCCAATTATGTTGTGGTCTCTTGGTTTAGAAACAAGCTCCCATACATTGCACCTTCTGAATTGATTCAGCTCCTCTTGCATAGCATCAATCCAGTGCTGGTCTTGGATGGCTTCATCAAACTTCTTAGGCTCCACTTGAGACAGGAAACTTGAATGTAGGTCTGTTCTTTGATTTCTGCTTCTAGTCTGCACTCCCTGTCTTGGATCACCTATAATCTGATCAGTTGGATGATCTCTTAAATTTCTTATAGCTGGAGGAAGATTCCTTTCTTGTTGAACATCTCCAGCTCCTTCTTCATGCAGAACCTCTTGGTTTTCATCAGCTCTTATTGAGTCTTGTACTCCCCCTGGACAGTAGCCTTCATTTTCCAATGTTCCATCTTCCTTTGATGCTTCAGCAATGGAGAGCTTATCCATTCTTTTACTTATACTTGTTGAATCATTTGATCTACAAGACAACTCACAGTTGATTAATCTTGTTTCATCAAACACAACATGTACAGATTCTTCAACAACATGAGTAGTCAAGTTGTAGATTCTATAGGCCTTACTATTTATGTTGTACCCAACAAATATCCCATCTAGGGATTTAGCAGCAAACTTAGTTAGGTATGACTTGCCATTGTTAAGTATATAGCATTTACAACCAAAGATCCTGAAGTAGGATAGATTTGGTTTTCTACCTTTCATAATATCATAGGGAGTCTTTTTGTGGTTCTTGGTGATAGAAGCCCTATTTATTACATGACATGCAATGTTAACTGCCTCAGCCCAGAAATATTCTGGGAGAGAGGTGTCACTCAATAGAGTTCTGCCAGCTTCAATTAATGTTCTATTCTTTCTTTCAGCAATGCCATTTTGCTGTGGTGTTCTAGGTGAGGAGAACTCTTGGAAAATCCCAAAGTCTTCACATAATTTTGTCATGCTTTCAGATTGAAACTCAGTACCATGGTCACTTCTGATTTTGACCACTGTACTATTCAGTTCATTCTGAATTTGCTTTACAAAACTAAGTAATACACTTGGGGTTTCTGATTTTTGTCTCAGAAAGAACACCCATGTAAATCTAGAATAGTCATCTACCACCACAAAAGTATAGACTTTCCTACCTAGACTATGAACTAGCGTTGGACCAAAAAGATCCATATGTAAGAGGTATAAGCACCTCACAGAATCCTTGTTTTCAAGGCTTTGAAAGGAGGATTTTGTCTGCTTGCCCTTTTGACAAGTTGAGCATATCCCTTCCTTTATACACTTAACTTGAGGACCATTCCTCACTAACTCTTTGCTAAAGAGTTGGCCAATTGTCTTGTAGTTAAGATGAGCTAATCTCTTGTGCCACTTGACACAATGAGAAGCATTATCATCAGCTACAAGACAGATGGAAGAAGCCTTGTTCTCACATACAAAATTAAGACAATAGACATTTCTCTTCCTATACCCAGTCAACATGATCTTTTGATCACTTGACCTTTTGATATGACATCCATTCTTAACAAATGAAATGTCATATCCTAAATCACTCAGCTGGCTTATGCTTATTAGATTGTGTTTCAAACCTTTTACATAAGCCACTTGGGTGATAGTAATTAGGTTAGTAGAAATGTTACCAAACCCTTTGATGATTCCTTTTTCAGATCCACCAAAGATCACTTTGGGTCCATCTTTGACAGATGTATACTCCTTCAGCAGCCCCTTTGTTCCAGTCATGTGCCTGGAACAACCACTGTCCAAGTACCATATAGGGGCGTGGCCACTTGGACTTTCCTGCGACACAGATTTACTTACCCTTAGAACCCCAGTAAGTCTTGGGTCCTTGGTTCAGGTTAGCATTAAAAAAGCTACCATTATCTCTTCTAACAGGTAGACTATTGTTCTTTCTAACACTTGTGTTATGCCAGCAGTCTAATGCAAAATGGCCTCTCTTGCCACAGCACCAACATTCAAACTTATTGTATCTAGTTCTAGATACACTCTTGACAGAAGAATTTATGTCCATTGCTGGTGCTGCAGCAGCTTCACCCACTGATTTCTTATAACCATTGGGTTTATGAACATAGATAGGCCTGTTGGCATTTACACCCTTGTTTATCAGAACATAAGTCTTAAAATGACCATGAATATCTTCATGATCATATTGGTTAGAAGGCACTTGCACCTTTCTAAACATAATAGGGACTGAAAAGTTCAGTGGCTTGACAGGAGCTTTGCCTTTCCTCTTGAATTGGGCTGCCCTGGGGTTACCTTTGAATCCTAATCCTGCCTTACCCTTTTGAGTCACAAATTCATCTATCAAGGGTAAGACAGACTTTGGCTTAGAGTAACTAGCCACTAACTCCTTTTCTATTCTTAGTCTGGCCTCCAGACTCTTCACTTGATCATTGGTATAATTGATTGTGCCCATCTGAATAATAGTTATATTCTTCAGTTTGGCAATTTCATTTAACTTCTGATCAATTACTTTTTCAAACTCAGTTGCAGCTACCTTTAGATCAGCAATTTCCTGAGCCTGAGATTTAACCAGGTTCTTGCTTTTCTTAAGGGCCTGCAACAAGTCCCCATACTTATCTATCAATTGATAGACATCTCCTTCAGATTCAGATGCATCTACATCACTTGATGTAGAAGTAGCTGATTCTGCACTTGTATTACAAACAGATTTAATTGAAGGACATAGTACCTTACTAGGACCAGACTGATTTTGGTACATGTCTTCTTCTAATCCTGCCATCAGTCCCATGCACTGATGATCTTCTTGTTCATAGACGGAGTCTAGCAATTGCATGAACTCCTCTTCTTCAGTAGCAGCATACAGTCCAATATATGCATCAGCTTCAGATTCAGATTCTGAAGTTGATTGATCTGTTAGGCTCTTTTCCTTCTTTGCAACAAAGGATTTTTCCTTCTTGCCCTTTTGATAAGTCTTCTTCTTGTCTGATGACTCCTTTCTCTTATCAGGACAGTCAGCCACTACATGTCCAGGCCTATTGCAATAATAACAGACAATCTTTGAAGTAGTGGCCTTGCTGGTCATTGTTCTGCTCTTCTCTTTCCTTGATGACTTTTTCTTCTGATAATAGTCATCAACTTGCTGTGATGAGGAGGGCCTAGACTTCCACTTCTTCTTTAAGAATCTCTGGAATTGCCTTGTAAATGCAGCAAAATCTGCATCTGACTCACAGCTTTCTGAACCCTGATTATCTGAATTTTAAGAACTAACTTCTGCAACTTCCTTAGGAGGAGATGGTGATATCCTCCTATTCTTTCTAGTGGATTCTGCCTTGAAGGCCATTGTCTTCTCTCTATGCTCTCCTTTTGAATTCTTTTCCTCCTCCTTCCTCACCATAAGTTGCATTTCATAGGATAACAACTTTCCAAATAAGGTTGGAGGAGAAATCTTTGCCAGTTTAGCCACTTCTCTTATGGTACAGATCTTTGTGTCCCAATCCTTTGTCAAGGATCTTAAGAATTTGTCATTTAGTTCATAGGTACTGAATACTCTTCCATAGGACTTTAACTCATTCACAATTCTATAGAATTTCTTATAGCATTCAATTATGCTATCAGTTTTTCCTTGTCTAAAACTTTCATATTCCTGGTTGAGTATAGACTTCCTATCCTGTCTTACTTCTTCAGATCCCTCCATATAGACAATCAAGGTGTCCCACATCTCTTTGGAGGTCTTGCAGTGAATCAGATTCTGAAATGTAGAATCATCTATGACACTCACAATAATATTCTGAGCTCCCTTTTCCATGGTTGCCAAAATGATTTCATCCTTGGTCATTTCAGAATAACTCTTTGGAGTTTGAATATTAGCATCAAGAACTGATACCTTCATTGGAATGAAGGGTCCTTCCTGAACTGTGATGTATATCCTTGGGTCAGATGCTTCCATGAACAATCTGACTCTTTCTTTCCAAATTCCAAAGATTTCCTTCCTGCAAATGGGTAACTTCATTGACCCTAATTCCTTGTGATTTTCTCCAGAACCCATCTTCTTGAATCTTGATTCTGCCTTTCAGATCTACCTCAGACTGTTAAGTCCTTTTTGAGGAACCTCCCTCTGATACCACTTGATAGTTTTACTTTCAAGACAACCTAAACACCTAGAGGGGGGGGGGGGGGTGAATATGTTCTAATGCTTGTTAACACTTTTTGGCAGAATTCAATTACAGAATTAAAACACACAGCACAACAGTCACAGAAATTTAACCATCACAGATTGCACACTGTTTTATAGTGGTTCCCCAAGGTCTGGGTACATCCACTTTCCCCCTTCACCTATCTAGCAGTATGCTAGATTCGGCCAAACTTCCTCTTTACTCAGATCCACAGATCCTACAGCTCAGAACCAGAAAAGGTTCCTACAACTCAGGCTCAACAGGCCTACCTCAGCCTTATTACAAAGCCTACAACTCAGAGAAGAACCTTCTCCTACACTCAGGCAAACAGCCCTACCACTCAGAGATCAACTCTCCTACACTCAGCCTTTATAACACAGGCTTACAACTCAGATCTGTATTGACAGATCCTACAGAAATTAGAAAAGAAGTTTTTAATGTCTTGCCTTTGTTGAGAGAGAAAAGAACAAGACAAATCTTGATCAGCTGATGAAATCAACTGAATCTGAGCTTTCTTCAAAGCTTCTTGAATCTGAACTTAGCTGAGTTGATTTCCAAACAGTTTCTTGAGAAACCAATGATGGCTTCCTTCTTCTTCTTCAAGTGGCTGGATCCCTCTCTATCCAACACCTTTGATGATACTTCTGAATTCTTGAAGAACTCTTCTTAGACTGATCCTGAGATCGTCTTGTTAGATCTTCTGATGAAGATCTTCTTTAATGCCTTGCACTTTCTTGAAGAGAGGACTTGTCTCTTAACAGATGTGTTGATGAAGAATTAATTTCCTCTTGTGTATTGTATATGTATATCTTTCTTCTTCTGAATCTGTCTATTTATAGATCTTCTTCATGGTAACCGGCTGATCCGGTTTCTAACTGACTTCTGACAAGTCTGACAGCTTCAGTTAACCTGTCATAACCCACAGCTGTCAAGTCTTCAAACAGATCCTGTGCCTTAGTCTTGGACAACTAAATGTTGAGACAGACTGTCAGAAAGTGTCGAGACCACCTGTCTATATGTGTCGACACAAGTGACTTTGATGTCGACACAGCCTTTGATGATGTCGACTAGTTTGCCTTTAAGTCGACACTGCTTCTTCAGAACTTCATCTTGAGAATGAGTCGACACAGAGAATTTGTGTCGACTCAACACTTCATCTTTCTTCAGAAAATAACTTGGTCTTGACTTTGCAGTGTGTCGACACAAGTCCTGTGTGTCGACACAGTTGTTGTAGATTCAGAACTCAGTATGTGTCGACTCTGCCTTCAGGTGTCGACATAGTTGAGGTCGACTATCTTTCTGTGAGTCGACACTGCTTCCCAGTGTTGACACAAATGTGGTCGACTATCTTTCTGTGAGTGGACACTGCTTCCCAGTATCGACACAAATTTGATCGACTATCTTTCTGTGAGTCGACACTGCTTCCCAGTGTCGACATAAATGTGGTCGACTATTTTTCTCTATGTCGACACAGCTTCCTTCAAGTGTCGACACAATTATTCTGAAGTGTCGACACAATTTCTTCAGGTGTCGACATATGGACTTAGAATAATTTCCGGTATTCTTTAATACTTCTTCACCTACACATGTCAATTTAAAACAACATTAAATACACCTTGATGTATATCATTAAGCTAAGTTAGGCTTCTTCAAATCAGGTACACATTTTCCAATGTACCCAACACTATTGCCGACACGAAGGTCCACCTCCCCTTTACTCAGCAATCTTCTCCTTCCCAGTTCCTGCACATTTGTACAAATGTGAGAACCACATCCGGTATCCAATACCCAAGATGAAGGAGCAGAAAGGTTTATCTCTATAACGTAAATACTTGAAGCGGAAGTCATACCTCTCTTCATTTTCTGCAGACCCTCAATGTACGAAGGACAGTTCCTCCTCCAATGACCAGCCTTGCCACAGTGGTGGCATTTCCCCTCCTTCACCGTGCTCTTCTTCTTCATCAGTGCAGAAGACTTGGGCTCAAGATTTGACTTAGGTCCCACCTTCATCTTCTTGAAGCCCTTGGCCTTGGCCTTGCCCTTATACACCATCAGTATGGGGCTGGCAGGCTTGGCCTTCTTCATATTGATCTCGGCAGTTCTCAACATGCCTAGGAGCTCGGGCAGTGTATTGTCTATCTCATTCATGTTGTAGTTCAAGACAAACTGCTCGTAACTGTCCGGCAACGATTGCAGGATAAAATCTGTGGCCAACTCTTGACCCAGAGGAAAACCCAGCCTTTCAAGGTTCTCTATATACCCAATCATCTTGAGTACGTGAGTCCCTACTGAGTCTCGAGCTCCCATCTTGCACTAAAATAACGCTTTTGTGACATCAAACCTCTCTTGACGAGCTTGCCCTTGAAACATTTTCTTGAGATGCTCGTCAATCTCCTTGCACCCCATGTTCTCATGTTGCTTCTGAAGCTCAGAGTTCATGGTGGCAAGCATAAGGCACTCGACGTCTAAAGCATCATCAGTATACTTCTTATAAGTATCCTTATCAACACGGGAAGAATTCCCGGTCGGCACCTCGGGGGCTTCCTCTTCCAAGACATAGAGCTTTCGCTCTTGCCTGAGAACAATTCTCAGGTTCCTATACCAGTCCATATAATTAGTCCCACTGAGCTTATCCTTCTCAAGGATGGCTCTCAGAGACAATGTGGAGTGCGAACCACTTGCCATGGAATTCTATAAGAATTCATGCAGAATAAATCAGTACCAAAATTCCAAAATACAATTATTTTTCTTAATTTGGACTTCAACTAAAACTCCCACTATTTTATTCGAAATAATAGCCCTCACTATCAATTCGGAGAGTTCATGCGAGCTACTCTCTTAGTGGACAAGATCCGTATTTCACCAACACAATGAGTCAGCTTTGGCTTTCCTCTCACGATGTGGTTATTTAGGTAGGCAACGCTTGCCAATTGCATCCTCATGCAATTCTTATATGGTTGGTGAATAACTCCTTATTCGCATCCATCACATGGTGCATGCCAACCCCATGCCTCTAGGCACTCAACCTTTGAGGTCACCTAGTTAAGCTAGACCCGATGTCGATAGTGGGATATCATAATTATCCGCTCGCACCCTTACTAAGATAGATTAATGCACGTTGCTTTGGCAAGCCCACACTTAATCGATCGAGGCAGGAAGAGTGTCATCCATCGGAAGGCATCCGAACACTTAATATTTGATGAAAGGTTTTTTGATAATTGGTTAACAATTAACCATGACCAACATTTGATCAATGTGCACATCCAAAGAAACACACTTCACTAAAATCCCCATGCATCCCTTATGTGCACAACAGAACACTATCAACATTTGATAGAAGAAAAGGGATAAATCTGAACATCTGGACACTTCCAAATCTTCAGGTTTACATGCATTGGACAAGGGACAAAGGCAACTCAACTTCAAGCAGTAGACAAGCTCATCTCTCCTTGTTGGATTCAAAATCCAAAAAAAAATCGAGGGATGGTTACTACTAAGGAGACAACAATTTCTAACAATTAGAAATTTCCACGAAATCCAAGACGTTCCTGGAGGGGAACCAAGATTAAATCTAGACATTTAGAACACTTCTAAATCCCTAGGTTTACACGTACTGGAATAACCTAACTTCCAATACAACAAACATGGCCGAAACCTGGCTCTAATACCACTGTTGGGTTTCTCTAAGAGGTTGGCACAACACTTGTGCACGCAGTGGAAGTAATAAAATCTAGAACAACCCAAAGAGATTGGATCGGGCCATGCATGTTGAATCAAGAAGTTAATACAATAAGGCAAAAAAATACCTTTTGGGTGTTGAGTCACCACTCAACAAAGATGCTCCAAATGTGATTCCTTGTCGGTGGCGAGTTCCACGTAGAATAATATCTACGTCTCTGTAGAAATCCACACGAGCGGGAGAACTCCAAATTTCCGTCACACGGATGGTCGGAAAGAAGATCGGCCGCACCTATGCACTTCCCACGGACTGCTAGGTCCGCGTCAGGGAAAGCAAAACCAGCGACGGTTGCCGGAGAGGAGGTGGTCGGCGGAGCGAACAGCCGGCGGCGGAACGTTTCCGTCCGGCGGAATCGGGAGATCGGCGGATCGGGAGATTCGGCGGAACACTTTCCATCGGCTTCCGTACGGCTACAGGAATCCCGATATTGGTCGATCCTATCGAGAGCATTTCATCCCAGAACTCTAAGTCCCCTTTTATACTAAAAGCATAAAAGTATCGCTATCCGCAGACTACCCAAGGTAGGGTTTCAGAGTCATTCGGCGAGAATCAGCACAGGTTCGGCAAGAATATGATCTAGATTCGGCGAGGATCAGCAGACAGATTCGGCGAGAATCATCTGCCAATTCGTAGAGAATCAAGGATAGAATCGTCGAGTATCACCAATCGCCAGGAATTAAACACTTTTGATTCTCGACGAATTCGTCGGGAGTCGTCGAGTATCACTCGACGATTCTCGACGAATCATTCGCGATGAATGATCTTCGACGAACTCGTCGAGAGTCGTCGAGTCATACTCGACGATTCTCGACGAATCATTCTCGACGAACTCGTCGAGAGTCGTCGAGTCATACTCGATGATTCTCGACGAATTTGCCTTAGCAACATTTGCCTGACTCCCCATACGGTATGGTGATTGGTAACCCTTACCAACACAGTCAATCTACCAACTTCTCCACATGCTCTTATGTGCGACCCTGCATGCTCATATCGCGTTGGCAGTGAGATTACATGTTTGACCACTTCTAGATCACCATTGTAACTCCAACAGAACCGCCTTGGAACTTCCGACACGGCCTACAACATGGCCGTGTCGGAACCCGTGTTCGACCATGTTTGCTATGAGACTATAAAAACCTGGAGAAAATTTTATTCTGCACTTTTTTTGATTAATTATCATTGGAGCTTTTTCTGAAGGACGAAAGTGGATCACCCAAGAGAAGGATAATTTAAGAGGATTTTTTGTATGCCTTTATTCTTCATTGTATCTTCTTAATTTTAATCTCATTTTGGTGATTCAACTTTTCTTATTTTATATTTTTACATGAACTTTGTATTTGAACAATTTTTTTTAATCATGCATCGCATTGTTTGTCTCAAATTTGTGCTAGTTTATGCATGTATAATTCTTGAAACAAAAATGATTATCCTAATTATGAATTTAATTTTTGTTATTCATGAATTTCAAACCTCTAGATTGAGAAATTGGATGTTTGTAATGATGTTAATAATTTCATAATTAGGAGTTATTTTTGTTTACACTGCAATTTTCATGATCGAGAGATCTGTTAATTGTACAATTTTGATATGTATAAATGACTTTAGGCTATGTTAGAGATAACCTTTCATAAGTTTGTGTAGTATTTAGGGTAAAGTACTTAGTGAAAATTTGAGTATGGTAAACTGTTCGAGAGAAAGTTTACTCACTTATATTAGATTTTGAATTGCTCGAGAGAAAATTTAATGAAAGATTTACCTATATATTACAATATATTTTATAATGTTGCTATTACATGATGAAATATATTTGACTCAATGTAAAAGTAGTTTCATGTGAATGCTCCTAACTTTCATCTTCTCATCAATTTAACACTCCAATGTATCTTTATCTAAATAGTCATAGTTAGATTAATATAAATTAGAATTCAATATTAATTATCGGTATGATAATAGAGTGAGGGTGAGAACGAGTATTTGAAAAGAACCTGTGAAATACGACACGAGATGTAGAATTCTCCTATACTATGATTGATAGGTGCACTTGCCTGAAATGTAATGCAATTTCGCTTATGCCTTTCTACATAGTTATCATTAAATCATAGAATGATTTCGCATCAAGTTATTACCATATTATGTGAAAATAATCATCATAAGTCTCCTAATGATGATCTCGAGGACAGCCCTTCTGCCCGAGAAGCCGAGCTACTCGAAAAGTATGAGCTTATGCTCAAGACCTCCGAGGAATGCCGCAAGAGATTGAGGGCTCAGAAAAAGGAAGTCAAATTCCTTAAGGTCGAGGGTGTCTCCCTAAGGGAAGAGATCACTAGCTTGATTTCTCTCCGACAGGAGCACCTGGACCTGGTCTCTAAGCACTCTTAGTCTCTAAGTCTCCTTGACCTTAAACATGAAGAAATAAATAAGTTGGAAGAACAACTTGCGGCAGAAAGGAAGATTGTCAAAAGCTTCTCTATGCCAAAGACGGTTCTTCCACTGGTTGATACTTTCTCTTCTCAGGCTAAGGGGGCTGGCTTAAGGCATGTGGGTGTGCCTGGTAAATCATCCAAGAGAAATAGAAAGCAGAGGAAAAATAAAGCTACTAAGAAGGCCTCTGCTGCAGAAAAGGGAAAGGCCCCACTAGACCCTGTTGAATTCAGGAAGCCTGGCTTTCCCTGCAATGAACAGGACTTTGAGTCAACCTATGGCCACTTCTTCCAGCCCTCGGTTGAAAAGCCCAAGAGCGGGTATGATGGGTGGGCCTTCCCCCGCAACTACGGTGAGAGTGTCTTTAAGGCACCTTATGAGGAAATCCAAGTGGAGGATTATGGCCACTTCTCTTGCGGCAGTAATAGGAAGCAGGCACCAAAAGCCAAGCTTGTTATACTGAAGGAACAAGAGGTGAAGAAATCATGTGACTGCTGTCATCATGATGGCTCCACCTCCAGATCCAAGGCCCCGGCTGGACCCACCGTTCCAAGGGTGAAGCAGGAGCCTAGGAAAAGGTACAACAGATTTGACTGTTGGTGCTGTTGTAAAGTTGGTCACTTTGCCGTGGATTGTTAGTTTAATCTGAGATATAACGAGACTCCTCATGCTAGCAATGCAAGACAGATCACTCGCAGGGTTAACCATCCGAGGGGGAGTGTGCTAACAAGGAATCTAGGACCCAAGTTCGATTGGGTTCCTAAGGGAAATTAATTCTGTTTTGCAGGAATGTCTAAAGGCCACCAAAACTGCAATCTGGTACTTGGACAATGGATGTTCCCGGCATATGACTGGGACTAGAAGCATGCTGCGTGATTACTCTCCAGTCGAAAATGGACCCAAAGTCATCTTTGGAGGATCAGATCGAGGAGTCACCAGAGGTTACGGTATGATTTCTAACAGTATAATCTCTATCACCGACGTGGCCTATGTTGAAGGGTTAAATCATAACCTGATCAGTGTATGTCAGTTGTGTGATAAAGGATATGACGTTAAGTTCTGCAAGGATAAATGCTTGATAATATCGTTTGCCTCTTCGGAGATGGTATTAACCGGCATTAGGAGCAGAAATATCTTTTGTTTAGATTTTCTTAGTTTAGATTCTTCTACCCCCGTGTGCCTAGTAGCAAAAGGCAGTTCATCTCTTTGTGAATAATGACACAAGAGGTTGGCACATATTAATTTCAAGACTATTAATATGTTGTTTTCTAAAAATTTAGTAAGAGATTCTCCCATTATTAAGTGCATCAAAGATAGCCCCTGTCCTGCGTGCCAAAAGGGTAAACAGACTCGGGCTACCTTTAAGGGTATTGCAGACAAAGACTCATCCAGATGTCTTTATCTTCTGCATATGGACTTATTTGGTCGAATGCAAGTTCATAGCTTGGGAGGCAAGTCATATACGCTAGTGATTGTTGATGATCACTCTCGGTTTACGTGTGTATTCTTCTTAAAATGAAAGTCAGATACATTTGACATCTTCACTAGTTTTGTCAAGCAGATTCAGAACGAACTTAACTGCTTAGTGGTCAAAATTAGAAGTGACCATGGAACAGAATTTGAGTCTGGGGCTATGACAGAATTTTTTAAAGAACATGGTATCTTTCATTAGTTTTCCTCCCCGCATACCCCTCAGCAAAATGGAGTTGTGGAGAGGATAAATAGAACTCTCATTGAAGCTTGCACGACAAGTTGAATGACGCTTCTTGATACACAAATTCGCAACGGCGGAGAGAGAGGGTTAGAGAGAAGAGAAGAGAAAGTGGATGTGGTGGTTGAGAATATTCTCCGATTCTATATCCGATAAAGGCAAGCGTACCTTATCGGTTATAGTATAAGATACTAAAGATTAGTATCAAGGTCGTATTTCCCTGGGGCGTAATGACTACTTCTACTCAAAGGAGATTGCTATTATTTTATCAATTGGAATTTCTATTAATTACTAAACTAAAAACTGAAATTAAATTACTAAGCTAAAAGAAAAGAGAACTAATTACTTGCAGGATAAAAAGATTTATAGCTAATAATAAAGAGGCGCACTCGAATCTAGAATCACCTCGGCTAAAGACGATTAAGAAAATGCGATAAAAATCTAAACTTAATAGGATAAAGGTCCTTGACCGTGGAGGTTCCTAATGCTTGAACACGCTTCTCTCGAAGTCGTGCCCAACTGAGTTTAAGAAGGTCCGACCGACACTCGTCTAAATCGGAGGCCTAAAGCTCGCTTTACGCGGTGAACCCCTCTATTGGATTTTACTCCAATCCGGGAGATTTGGACGTCTGCCTCTCTCGAGGGGTGCGTACAACTCCCTTTACTCTTGAATGCTCACTTCATTCTATCGGCCTCTCGGCTAGCCCAGAACGAAAGCAAAGGCGGAGAGTATATATCGAAAATATACCTCCAACCCGTGATTAATCAAGAATAATTCAAGGCCCTAACCTAAAAAGAAAAGATTAATTAAAGCGTCATAACTTAATCGCTCTAACCTCGGATCATCAAGATCGAGTACAAGGAGGATTAGTTAATCATAATAGAGTGGAGAAGGGGGGGGATGAGTAGTAGAGCATAAAAAGAACACTAGTAATAGGAAGAGCACTTATATTAATTAAAAGGAGCAAGTTACACTAATGAAATTGAAATTACAAGTGCATGAATTAAAGCCCTATTCTAGCCCTATATTAAGCAAGTAAAGGAAATGCAAGAGCTAAAAGCAAAACACTAAGCTAGGTTAAGAAAATAATTACAAAATAAGAGAGAGAGAGGGAGAGAGAGAGAAAAAGCATAAAAAAGGATGAAGAACTAAAGGGGCAGCACCTCCCCCTCTCCCCAAAAGCTTGCTGAAATGGAAGGGGGGGGGGGTCTGGTATTTATAGACTTTTCCCACGGGTTGGTCACGCCCTCCGACACGCCCTAGGGGGGGCGTGTCAGGGGGCGTGACAAGTACGGATTTGACCTCGGGAGCTGAATTCTGGCGGGAATGATGATTATTTCGGTACGATGGTGGTCACGCCCTAGGTCACGCCCGTGACAGGGGGGCGTGACAGGCGTGTCAAGTCAAATTCAGCAGTCGCAGGTCCATCAGACATCCGAATGGGGGCAGTCACGCCCCAGGTCACGCCCGTGACATGGGGCGTGACAGTACTGTTGCGTGCAGCTGTGTACAAAGCATTGAAGGAGGCGCAGACTTCGGGCAGAGGGCGACACGCCCCGTGTCACGCCCTGTGACACGCCCGGGGAGGGCGTGTCGGTGGGGCGTGACAGGGGATTCTTTGGCGGGAAATTCACCTGGCGGCTTTCAACATCGGGAGCAGGTGACACGCCCTGAGTCACGCCCGGGGAGGGCGTGACAGGGGGGCGTGTCAGGGGATTTTTTTCTTGGAAATTGTCTGAAACCTGCAAAAACAGAAAATAAATATTATTTATAATATTTACATAAAAAGAAGCAAAAAATAACATAAAGAAAGAGATTTAAAACGAAAATAACATATTTTTACCCTAATAAATTAAGCTAAAATATGCATCATCAAATTCCCCCATACTTATTATTTTGCTTGTCCTCAAGCAAAGACTACGAGTTAGAGAAAATAAAAAGGGTTAATTGAAAAGTTTAAAAATGCTATAAACGAGTAAGACGGGAATTTAGAGGTAGAGAAATTTTTGAAAAAGAACCGAAAAGTCCTACTTTAACTTAGCACAGAATTTTATAAATTTTACTAAATATAAAAACAAATCATCCCAAATTTTTACAGAATTAAAACTTAATAAAGTAACGAGTAAAAAGCGCATTGAGTCACTACTAAAGTCTAAGAGACAAATTAAAACCACAGTCAATCAATACAAAATTCAATATTTCTATCAAAAATACTTACTCAATCTAGTTTCTCGCTACTATACTAAAAAGTAAACGTAGAAAGCATGAATCATTAGGGCTTTAATTAGGCGTATAGTTAGGCTTAGGTTTTTAAGGGTGCGATATTCAAAAAGATAAACACGAGCGATATTTGCACACTTAAAACAAAAAGAAAATGAGCTTTGTCAAAATAAAACTAGCCAAAATAAATACTTTTCTTTTCTTTTCTTTTACCTTTTCTTTTTTTCACTTATTTTCATCATATTTTTTCATTTTTTTTTATACTTATAACTTTTCACTTTTGTAGCAAAAGATAACACAAAGATTTTCCACTAATTTTTCAAAAAGATGCACATTAGCAATTAAAGCTCAAAAATAATTTTAAAGTGTGCATGTAGGTAGGCTATTTGGCCGTGGTGAAATAAAAAGTGGGGCTACAAAAAGGAAAGGAAAAGGCACAAAAATGGCTAGCAATGGTTATTGTTAGGCGAGGTGCAAAGGCTCAAACATTACAAAAGAAATGCCTAAATCATTTTCATGCTTCCTAAATCTACTCCAAGTAAAGCTTTGAAATTTCAAAAGAGGATAAGCACAAAAAAATAAAAAAAAATAGAGAATTTGCTTTCATGAAAATAATGATAATAAGCGTCTAGACCGTTTTGTGTCTACTACACTTAATACTAATTAACGTTTAAAAAGATTTTAATAATGAAAAATAAGGGATGATGGGTTTTATAAAAGTAAAAGAAATAAAAGAAAGGCTATGGAAAAGTAAAGTAAATTTCAAAATTTTTTCAAAAATAGCATACTACCCTAAATAGGAACACTGCATGAGTCAACATACTACTCGCTAAACATATTTAAACAGAAAATTAATCAAATTTATTCTAACTAAGCAAGTAGACATGAGCTTGAAAAAACAATAAAAAGCAAAGTAGCGGGGTACTAATTGATTTGGCAAAAATTAACTCAATTTAATTTGGGATTTTTTTCAAAAGTACTTATATATATATATTTTTTTCAAAAATATAATACATACAACAAATATTTTACTTTTTTTTTTAATTTTTCTAAAATTTTTATATATTTTTTTATTTTGATTTTTCTAAAGTAAAATATTAAGGGAACACTCCCCCATACTTAAAGTTAAACATTGTCCCCAATGTTTAATGTTAAGTATAAAGAGAGAGAAAAGAGAGAGAAAAGAGAGAAAAAAAAAGAAATGCAAAGAGAGGGAGAAGATGCTTCCCTAGCGATTGATGCCCAGACGTTGGAAAATGCGTCCCCCAAACTTGAGCTAAAGATCGGCTTCAGTCCAAGTTGCGAGGCGAAAAGCGGCACAAACATGCGGGAGCTTATTCCTATACAAAACAAAAGATAAAAAAAAGGAAAAACAAAAACAAAAACCAAAAAAAGAAAAAGATAAGCAAGGGGTGCCTCCCAAGAGCGCTCTTTGTTTAAAACGTCGTTGAGCTCGACGTATTATGGTTAGCTAAATGGAAAATAAAAAAAGAAATGTAATGGCAGCTCGCGCAATATGCGTTTCGGCGCGAGTGCCAAAACATTTTTTAAGAAAATAAAAATATTTTTTTGTAATTTTTTATTTTTTAAATAAAACAAAAAACAAGAAGATTTAGAAAAAGAAAAAAAACTAGAAAAAGAAACTATACTATTAGAAGGGGGCGAAGAAGAAGAAGAAACTAAACTAGAAGGAAAAATAAAATAAGAAAAGAAAACAGAATTTTCGCAAGAAGGGGGAAGAGAAGAAAAAGAAGAAGGCGACGGCGGTTGATCACAAGAAAATGGTTGGACAGAAAAATCTAGTTGCTCAACCTGAATATCAATCATTTCGGTAGATTGGGAGCAAACCGGGATATCCGAAAAATCAATCTCTTCAGAAGATCGAACACAAGAAAGTTTGTCTTCCTCGGAAACTTGAAAAAAATCGGAATATCGGGGGAAATTTCCTCCTCGAGAGGTTGAAGGCACAAATGAATTTCTGAATAATCGTCTTCCGCAAGTGAATGAAGGCACTGCGGAATATCCGAAGATTCATCATTTGAAAGATAAATAGGAGGAGGAGGGGAAGAAAAAGATGCGGCCTCAGCAGCCAAAACGTCAAAAATCACTTTGAAGTGAGCATTGATGCGTGCATCAAATGCTACACCATCAAAAATGACTTCATTTTCGCTAGAATCAAAAATGGGAGGCGCGCAAACTTGCGGAGAAAAAGTGGAAAAATCTTGAGATGGAATGGATTGATGATCACCTTGGCCCCAAGAATGATCAGGGTGTTGCTACCCTGAGTAGTTCAAAGTAGGGCTAGGATCAAAATGTCCATTCAAGAAATTTCCATAAGAATTAAAATCAGAAAAATTCGGAGGAGTAGGGTAGGAAGGCGTTTGAAAACCATCGTAACCCCATGAAAAAAAATTCGCGGACGGATCAATTTGGCCAAATTGATTCGATCCGGAAGGGATAAAATCATGGGAGGATGAAGGATATCTTACCCAACACTCCTCGCGAGAGTGACCGAACTCTCCACAATTAAAACAAAGATTACACATTTTAAAATAAAATTAATCAACCGCAAGAGTGGGGTTAAAGAGACGAGAGAAAAAAGAAAAGAGAAAAATAAAATAAAAATAAAAATAAAACAAAAACGATAAAATTAATAGCTATCCTTTTTTCAAAATATCAAAACATTCCCCGGCAACGGCGCCAAAAACTTGATACACAAATTCGCAACGGCGGAGAGAGAGGGTTAGAGAGAAGAGAAGAGAAAGTGGATGTGGTGGTTGAGAATATTCTCCGATTCTATATCCGATAAAGGCAAGCGTACCTTATCGATTATAGTATAGGATACTAAAGATTAGTATCAAGGTCGTATTTCCCTGGGGCGTAATGACTACTTCTACTCAAAGGAGATTGCTATTATTTTATCAATTGGAATTTCTATTAATTACTAAACTAAAAACTGAAATTAAATTACTAAGCTAAAAGAAAAGAGAACTAATTACTTGCAGGATAAAAAGATTTATAGCTAATAATAAAGAGGCGCACTCGAATCTAGAATCACCTCGGCTAAAGACGATTAAGAAAATGCGATAAAAATCTAAACTTAATAGGATAAAGGTCCTTGACCGTGGAGGTTCCTAATGCTTGAACACGCTTCTCTCGAAGTCGTGCCCAACTGAGTTTAAGAAGGTCCGACCGACTCTCGTCTAAATCGGAGGCCTAAAGCTCGCTTTACGCGGTGAACCCCTCTATTGGATTTTACTCCAATCCGGGAGATTTGGACGTCTGCCTCTCTCGAGGGGTGCGTACAACTCCCTTTACTCTTGAATGCTCACTTCATTCTATCGGCCTCTCGGCTAGCCCAGAACAAAAGCAAAGGCGGAGAGTATATATCGAAAATATACCTCCAACCCGTGATTAATCAAGAATAATTCAAGGCCCTAACCTAAAAAGAAAAGATTAATTAAAGCGTCATAACTTAATGGCTCTAACCTCGGATCATCAAGATCGAGTACAAGGAGGATTAGTTAATCATAATAGAGTGGAGGAGGGGGGATGAGTAGTAGAGCATAAAAAGAACACTAGTAATAGGAAGAGCACTTATATTAATTAAAAGGAGCAAGTTACACTAATGAAATTGAAATTACAAGTGCATGAATTAAAGCACTATTCTAGCCCTATATTAAGCAAGTAAAGGAAATGCAAGAGCTAAAAGCAAAACACTAAGCTAGGTTAAGAAAATAATTACAAAATAAGAGAGAGAGAAGGAGAGAGAGAGAAAAAGCATAAAAAAGGATGAAGAACTAAAGGGGCAGCACCTCCCCCTCTCCCCAAAAGCTTGCTGAAATGGAAGGGGGGGGGGTCTGGTATTTATAGACTTTTCCCACGGGTTGGTCACGCCCTCCGACACGCCCTAGGGGGGGCGTGTCAGGGGGCGTGACAAGTACGGATTTGACCTCGGGAGCTGAATTCTGGCGGGAATGATGATTATTTCGGTACGATGGTGGTCACGCCCTAGGTCACGCCCGTGACAGGGGGGCGTGACAGGCGTGTCAAGTCAAATTCAGCAGTCGCAGGTCCATCAGACGTCCGAATGGGGGCAGTCATGCCCCAGGTCACGCCCGTGACATGGGGCGTGATAGTACTGTTGCGTGCAGCTGTGTACAAAGCATTGAAGGAGGCGCAGACTTCGGGCAGAGGGCGACACGCCCCGTGTCACTCCCTGTGACACGCCCGGGGAGGGCGTGTCGGTGGGGCGTGACAGGGGATTCTTTGGCGGGAAATTCACCTGGCGGTTTTCAACATCGGGAGCAGGTGACACGCCCTGAGTCACGCCCGGGGAGGGCGTGACAGGGGGGCGTGTCAGGGGATTTTTTTCCTGGAAATTGTCTGAAACCTGCAAAAACAGAAAATAAATATTATTTATAATATTTACATAAAAAGAAGCAAAAAATAACATAAAGAAAGAGATTTAAAACGAAAATAACATATTTTTACCCTAATAAATTAAGCTAAAATATGCATCATCACTTCTCTCCAAGAATACTTCTGGGCAGAGGCTTTTAATACGGCTTGTCATGTACAAAACTGGGCCTTGATCAACAAGAGTCATCGTAAGACGCCTTATGAGCTACTGAAAGGCAGGAAACTAACCATGTCCTATTTAAGGATCTTTTGCTGCAGATGCTATGTACTCAATAACGGGAAGTACCCGCATACTAAATTTGGTGAAAAATGCTTCGAAGGTATATTCATGGGCTATAGTAGCCATAGTCGGGCATATAGGGTTTTCAATAAGAAAACTCTAGTGGTGGAAGAGTCCATTAATGTTGTTTTTGATGAAGGAAGCTTGCTTCATAGCACTTCTTCCAGTGGCATTCTTGAAGATGCAGGTGCACGGCTTGAACAGCTAAGTCTTGATGAGACTACTGAAGGTGCAACTCCCAAGTACGTCAAGGTTTCCACCTCGACGTAGGCTGGAGAAGTTGACGAGCAGGATGGAGAAAATCTTCGGGAAGAAGGAGAAGCCCGAGAAGATGTCAGAGATCCAGATGCCAGACTCCTAGAGCTTCGACACGTGAGGGATCATCCTAGAGATCAGATCATCAGAGATCCTCGTTACGGTGTAAGAACTCGAAGAGGTACAATTAACGAGATTTTGCATCTTAGTTTCCTGCAACAGGTTGATCAAAATAAGTTCGACGAGGCGAACAAAGATGTGGCATGGATATTTGCCATGCAAGATGAACTGCATCAATTTGAAAGATGCAATGTCTGGATGCTTATTCCCAGACCAAAGAACGAGAATGTGATCGGCACCAAGTGGATCTTCAGAAACAAACTGGATGAACACAGTGTCATCATAAAGAATAAGGCCAGGCTGGTGGCTCAAGGTTACAGACAGGAGAGGGGATTGACTTCGACCAGACCTTTGAACCAGTGGCAAGGCTCGAGGCAATGAGATTGTTCCTGGCATATGCTTCGCACAAAGGATTCACTGTCTATCAGATGGACATGAAATCTGCTTTCCTCAATGGAAATCTGAAAAAGGAAGTATATGTCGCACAACCCCGAGGTTTTGTTAATCCTACATTTCCCAATCATGTTTATTTTCTTAATAAAGCGTTATATGGCTTAAAACAAGCTCCTCGAGCTTGGTATGAGACTCTGTCTAGTTTTCTTCTTGAGAACAAGGTCTCGAGAGGAAAAATAGATAAGACATTGTTTCTTAGGGAAGTAAAAGGCAAGATTTTGCTTGTGCAAATCTATGTCGATGACATAATATTCGGGTCAACGGATAACAACCTTTGCAAGAAGTTTTCCAAACTTATGCAATGGATGTTTGAAATGAGTAGTATGGGAGAGTTGAAGTATTTCTTAGGACTTCAAGTGAAACAGTCTGAGGATGGGATTTTCATCTCTCAAACGAAGTTCACAAATGAACTCCTCAAGAAATTCGGAATGGAGAGTGCAACATCTATGAGGACTCCAATGGGTTCCACTGTGTCTCTTGACAAGGATGAAAATGGGAAACCTTTTGATGAAACCAAGTACAGAAGTAAAATTGGATCCCTGCTCTATCTTACTGCTAGTAGACCGGATATTATGTTTTCCACATACGTTTGTGCCAGATATAAGGTGAACACTAAGGAATCTCATTATGTCGCTGCAAAGCGGATTCTTAGATACCTTAAAGGTATACCAAATCTTGGCTTGTGGTACCCAAGAAACAATGATGTCGAGATGATAGGCTTTTCAGATGCTGATTTTGCAGGAAGTAGGAATGATAGGAAAAGCACTTCCGGGACGTGTCAATTCCTCGGAAGAAGGCTTATTTCTTGGAACAGTAAGAAGCAGAATTGTGTCGCAACCTTCACATCTTAATCTGAGTACATCTCAGCAGGCAACTGTTGTGCACAACTTTTATGGATCAGAAATCTGCTCAAAGATTATGACCTGCAGTTCAGAGAAGTTCCAATGTATTGTGACTCCTCGAGCGCAATAGCAATTGCGAACAATCCTGTGTCGCACAGCAGAACGAAGCATATTGAAGTGCGCTATCACTTCATTCGGGAGCATGTGGAAAACAAAGACATATCTCTCTACTATGTCCCCACGAATAAGCAGGTTGCAGATATCTTCACAAAGCCCTTAGATGAGTCCAAGTTTAGTCTCTTCAAAACTGAACTCGGCATGCTGAACTATGAAGAATAAAGACTGTACGGCTCAAGGCTCTTGGATCAAGGGGGAGCATCAGCAAGGAACTCAAGCTCGAGAATGGATGCAAGATCTGAGGGAGAGCATATGGCTCCAAGTAAAGTCCCAGATTTGCAGAAGCCGAAAAGGGGGAGATTACCCTCTTGGCTAAGGTGGCTCCAAGTATGCTCTCAAGAAAATTATAATGAATTTCTCTCTCGACTGGATTCTACGTTTATGATTTTCATTCCCATATGTCCTATTCACCTTAGCTTGTAGGGTTTAGGCTTCTTCAAATAGGGGGAGATTGTTGGGTATTGTATCCACAATGTACCTGATTTGAAGAAGCCCCTGAACAAGCTAAGGTGAATAGAGATTGTATTTGATGATTTTATATCAAGTTGTGCTTGCAGTTATTCCACGATAAGTACACACCAATGTCAGGGTGCAGTGGGTCAATATACACGGGTCTGCGCAACGTAATCCCTCGTTGAGCAGATTAGTGTGTTGACTAACGTGTAGTTTCTCTATTGGAGTGTACTTATTTTCAAGTACAGGGCTGAGATAGATCAAGAGCAGACAAGGAGCAAGGATGGGTCAAAGACCAACTCACGGGAAGATAGACGAAAAATCGTCTAAGGAAAATTCGACGAGAATCACTAAGTTATTCTCGCCGATTCGACGGGAATCACTAGTGATTCTCGTCGAATCGTCGAGAATCACTAGCCTACTCTCGCCGAATGCATCCGGCTGTCTCAACGCCATCTAGAATTTAGACAAGGCAGAATCGATGAGAATCACTAAGTGATTCTCGCCGAATCGTTGAGAATGACATTGCATTCTCGCCGATTCGTTAAGAATTGATTGTGATTCTCGCCGATTCTCTCTTGATGACTTGCTGTTCAGCTATAATTCTTCTAAGGAGAATTCGACGGGAATCATAAGTGATTCTCGCCGATTCATCGAGAATCATCAATGATTCCCGCCGAATTTGCCTTAGGCGAATTCTGTTGGCTCGCTGGACCGGACCAAATGTTCAGGCACTATTTTAACTGAAATTAGGGTTTCTTTTGGTGGGGCCCACAACAATCATAAAGGATGATCTACAATATAAATATTCGCTTATTTTTGAACATTACAGATCATCCCTACACGCGAAAAAGAAACGAGCTGCCGACTTGACCTAGCTCATCGTGGAACTTCTTCCGCCTCTGTCGCCGCTCGAAAGGTTGTCGCCGCCACTGGTCTTGGATTTTTCTTGATCTCCCAGCGACAGAAACTCATCCAAGAAACTCGTCTCACGTTTCTTCCTTGAAATTCTTTGTCTCTTGGTTTGTTGAACGGGAATACTTTGCCCTTCCGAATCGATTGAGACGATCAATCCAAGTAAGATCATTGGTAGACCTTGCTAGCTTTGTTATGAAGTTTGGATCTCGAAAGCATCGTCGTTGCAATCCTTGGCGCTGCTGATCTCGGGGAGATGCTCTCCAAGAGAGTGCTTAGGACGTGGACTCTTCGCCTTCTTCAAGAACGCTTCATCGAACGAAGAGTGACACCAAGCGCTCCAAACGTAGTTTGTATTTTTGTACATTCTATTTTTACTTTTGTTGTAAAGGAACTTTGTTTCCTCATTGTAAGGGTTGGGTGCAACCCGTGGTGGAGGAGTAGTGACTCCATTGGGTGGAAGGGTTTCTTCCATAGTGAGAGGATTGGATTTCAATCCTGTTGGTGAAGTGACCGAGTCATCCCTTATTGGGAGATAGGTCGAAGGGGGAAAGTGGACGTACCCAAATTGAGAAACCACTATAACTGCCTGTGTGTTTCTATGTTGTGCTTGTTTTGTTTTATTGTGCAGGTAAATTTTTAATTCCGCAAAACGACTGCAAATCACCTATCCCCCCCATAGGTGAAGATAGTTGACACTAGAGTGACTTTCAGTAACCTTCCACTATTGCCAAACATGTGGATTATATGGGTAATCCGAATCGGCCACCTTTTAATTCGGGTAATAATTATGGTAATACTTATCACTCGGGTATAAGGAATCACCCCAACTTCTCATGGAGTAATCCGGGGAACGCGACACATCCACCAAACACAATTCCACCCGGTTATCTACCAACGAAAGCTCCAAAACCTCTTACTCTCGAGGATTCTTTCAACAAATATGCGGCTACTAATGATGCCAATATTCGGAATCTCACCGGATCTATTCGCAATTTGGAGAATCAAATTGGGTAAATTACTAAAATGCTCTCCAATCTCCAACAAGGAGCATTATCGGGTAATACGGAGCCCAACCCAAAGGAGCAAGCGAAGGCTATCATGCTATGGAGCGGGAAGGAGGTACTTACTTCTTCAAATCCGGTTGATACAGAGATAATAATTTCTACTTCTCCTCCTCCTCAGATTTTTAAAGAAAATAAAATTAATGAATATCAATCGCCTCTTCCCTATCCGTCTAAATTAAAAAAAGACCGAATGGTTGACCATTACGGTAAATTTGTATAATTATTTAAGCAAATCCCTATAAATTTACCGTTTTACGAAGTTATAGCGCAAATACTGAAATATGCAAAGTAGCTCAAGGATCTTATATCTAATAAAAAGGAACTTGAGGATATCTCAACGGTTCAATT
Source organism: Platanthera zijinensis (assembly GCA_039513925.1). NCBI lineage: Eukaryota > Viridiplantae > Streptophyta > Magnoliopsida > Asparagales > Orchidaceae > Platanthera > Platanthera zijinensis. The sequence goes on from CM077098.1 coordinate 42,179,445, forward strand.
GAACGCAGAATGTTCGGTAGTTTTGCTTAATAAATTTCCTAAGAAATTAACCGATCCGGGTAGTTTCTCTATTCCTTGTCTATTTGGCAATTTATTAGTGAAACATGCGTTAGCCGATCTAGGCTCCTCGAATAATTTGATGCATTTTTCATTATTTTAAAATGGGATTTGGAGAGCCTAATCAATCCCGAATGAGCATTGAAATGGCAGATCAGTTAATTAAATACCCTATGGGTATTATTGAGGATGTGCTTGTCAAAGTTAACAATTTTTTCTTTCCGGTAGATTTTGTCATCCTTGACATAGAAGAGGACACTGAGGTTTCGCTTATTCTCAGTCGCCTTTTTCTCGCCACATCACATGCCATTATATATGTTAGTAATGGTAAACTTCTCCTTAGAGTCGGAGATGAAGAAGTTACCTTTATAATCAAATCATCTATGAAAAATACGCTTGCAAACGACTACTCGTGTTTCTTTTTGGAGGCTTCTCTAGATGAAGACTCCATTTTATTTTCTGAAAATTTTTATTTGGCTATTGATCATGAAGAAAATTTTGAAACTTTAGATCTAATTTCTCATGAAAATAGTGATAATAAATCGGTCACATGAGAACCTATTTTCGAAATTCTAGAACTAGGTAGTGTCTGATTAAAAACCTATTATGATTAACCTCCAACCTTAGAACTAAAACAATTGCCAAATCATTTACAATATTTATTTCTAGCGGAGGGTTCAAAACTTCCAGTTATTGTGTTGGCGTACTTATCCGATTAAGAAAAATTGAAATTATTAAATGTTTTAAAATGACATCGCCGCGCAATTGCGTGGAAAATTATGGATCTAAAAGGGATTAATCCCTCCTTCTGTATGCACAAAATTTTATTAGAATAAAATTCTCATAAAACTATTCAACCTCAACGCCGGCTAAATTCTAATATGAAGGAGGTAGTTAAGGCGGAGGTTATTAAATTATTAGACGCGGGCATCATCTATCCGATTTCGGATAGCACTTGGGTTGGTCCAGTCTAAGTGGTGCCCAAAAAAGGAGGATTAACGGTAGTGCCAAACGATATAAATTAATCAATCCCTACTAGAACTGTTACCAGATGGCAGGTTTGCATTGACTACCGTAAATGAAATAATGCAACCTGAAAGGATAATTTTCCTTTACCGTTCAATTACCAAATCCTTGAACGGCTTTCCAGTCATTGTTTTTATTGTTTTCTTGATGTTCTCTCGGGATACTTCAAAATCCCAATTGCGCCCGAGGACCAAGAGAAAACAACATTCACTTGTCAGTTTGGAACCTTCGCCTATCAGAGGATGTCGTTTGGATTATGTAACGCATCGAAAACCTTTCAAAGGTGTATGCTAGCAATATTTGACGAACTAATGGAGGATATAATGGAAGTGTTCACTGACGATTTCTCCATTTTCGGATATTTGTTTGATTTATGTTTAAATAACCTCTCCCTAGTTCTCCAAAGATGTGAGGACACAAATTTAGTTTTAAATTGGGAGAAGTTCCATTTTATAGTACGGGAGGGTTTAGTTTTAGGCCATAAATTTTCAAATAAGGGTATAGAGGTGGACAAGGACAAAATAGAAACAATAGAAAAACTGCCTCCCCCTTCAAATGTTAAGGCCATACGTAGTTTTCTTCGGCATGCCGGTTTTTATCGCCGGTTTATTAATGATTTTTCTGAATTCACCAAGCCCCTCATTCACCTTTTATAAAAAGATGCACCATTTATTTTTGATGAAAAATGTTTGCACACTTTTTCTATTATAAAAGAAAAATTAATCAACGCACCTATCATGATAGCTCCCAATTGGGATCTTTCTTTTGAAATCATGTGCGATGCTAGTAGTTTTGTCGTTGATGAGGTCTTAGAACAACACGTCAATAAAAATTTTCATCCTATCTATTATGCTAGCAAAACACTAACCACCATACAAGAAAATTACATAACCACCGAGAAAGAACTTCTTGCCGTTATTTTTGCTTTTGAAAAATTTCGTTCATATCTCACTTTGTCCAAAGTAATTGTTTTTACCCATCATTCGGCTTTGCATTATATACTAACCAAAATAGATATAAAGCCTAGATTGATTAGGTGGATATTGCTTCTTCAAGAAATTGACTTGGAGATCCGGGACAAAAGAGGAGCGCAGAATCTGGCGGCAGATCACCTTTCTCGGTTAGAGAACCCCAATTCGGAGGAGCTTATCAAAGAGGACATTGACGACACTTTTCCTGAGGAGCGCCTCCTCATATTTTATAAGGTAATAACTCTCCCCACCCCTTGGTTCGCCGATTTCACAAACTTTCTTGCTGCAAGATTTCTCCCAAAGGGTTTTTCTTATCAAGAAAAAAGAAATTCTTTTATGATTTGAAAAACTATTTTTGGGAGGATCCGTTTATTTTCCGAGTTTGCGCGGACCAAGTAGTGCGGAAATGTGTTTTTCATGAAGAGGGCGCCCAAATATTGAAACATTGCCACGAGGGACCCGACGGTGGGCACTATAAAGCAAATCAGACGGCGCGGAAGATACTTGAGGCAGGCTTCTATTGGCCGAGCATCTTCAAAGACGCTCACGCTCATGTAAGTCAATGTGAATAATGCCAACGCTCAGGTAATATTTCCCGCCTCATTGAAATGCCTTTAAATTCATTTTTAGAAATTGAGGTTTTTAAATTATGGGGAATCGACTTTGTCGGCCCGCTACCGAATTCCTTTAGAAATCGTTATATTTTTGTAGAGGTCGACTACGTGTCATAGTGGGCGGAAGATCAAGCCCTTCCCACCAATGATGCCTGAATCATGACCCAATTTCTCAAAAAACTCTTTTCATGATTTGGAGCATTGCGGGCGGTAGAGAGTGATATGGGAAATCACTTTTGTAGCGCACAATTCGCCAAAGTTTTATCTAAATATGGCATTACACATAGGTTTTCCACTCCCTATCACCCTCCAACTAGTGGCCAAGTAGAAGTAGTAAACTGTGAATTAAAACAAATATTAGAAAAAAAAACGGATTCTACTAATAGAAAGGATTGGTCGGTTAAGTTTGACGATGCACTCTGGGCTTATCGGACCGCATACAAGACAGCTATCAGTTGTACGCCGTACCGATTAGTCTATGGTAAAGCAAGCCACTTATCGGTTGAGCTCAAGCACCGTGCCTTTTGGGCTCTTAAATTTTTAAATATAGATGAAAATTTGTCCTCCGAGCTCCGAAAATTCAAATTAATGTGCTCGATGAGTTGTGTTCCTTCGCCTAACAAAGTAATAAATTTTATAAGGAGCGCACAAAATTTTATCATGATAAAAAAATTAAGCACCCCAAAGAATTTAAACCGGGAGACCAAGTTCTCCTCTATAATTCGCACCTACGTCTTTTTCCGGGAAAACTCAAGTCCCGTTTGTCCGGCCCTTTTATTGTAAAAGAGGTGTTGCCCTATAGGACAGTCCTTATCTCGCACCCGGAAAAAGGCGAGTTAAAAGTGAACGGGCACCAGTTGAAATTATTTTCTCCGACGATATTCATAATGAGCTTCAGGAGAAAATTATCCTCCCGAACCAATAAATTAGTGCCTCACTTTTGTCTTGCTCAACGACCATAAACAAAGAGCTCTTGGGAGGCACCCCATGGTTATAATTTTTTTATAAAACATTTATTATTATTATTATTTTGTTTAGTTTTACAGGTGATAGTAAATTTTTGTAGTCTAAACTATTAGGGTATTTTTTGGTTTTTAATACACGAATCATGTCTTGTAAGCTTATATGTTGACCTCCTTTTGTATATATTATTGCCACTAATGTGTTTTCTTCTTTTTTGCAGGTTTTCACTGCTTTCGGCCAATTTTGCTGTTACACGCCCCGGGTCATGCCCTACCCGGACGTGTACTTAGGGCATGTTGTAACGTCCCCATCCATTACATGACGTATAGAAGATGGTCCGGCAGGGGCCCCACACTATATGCCACAAACAGGCGGTGAAGTTACAGGTTAATACAAAATCATAAACGCAACCTAACTCAAAGCATGCTAGCGAAATCTTAAAGTTAACATTGAACTTAACCGTTCGGAATGTCCACTATATATAAACAACACATTTATATATATACCCCAAAGGAATGTACCAAATACAAAAATTTAAGGCCTTAAGGCCTTACAACTCCTCTTTTCATAGTATGGATTTCATACATCGGCACGCAGGCTGGCCATACATGAATAAAAGACAACACATTTCACTTAGCCTTCAAGGGCTAGCAGCAGCAAAAACAACAATATCAGCAGGGACTTCAGCCCTTCATTTACCGCTCGGCTCTCCAGCACCTGCACAGGGACAATCCACCTAAAAGGTGGTAAACAAGGCAACGGTCAGCATTCAGCTGACCAATTTTATAACAATCCTACCCCATTTTCGGGGCAGTGGTATTCCTTCCCTGCAGAGCATTGCTTCAATAGATGTAACATATCTTGTGCTCTTACGCACAAACAATCCATCACAATCGTCAACCACCCGGCCCGACGATCTGTGCACTTAGACACACTTTTGGGTACACCTACGAACCGGGATCAACACCATTGAGCATTTAGTATTGATGGCGCTCTCATTATGCTACTGACGAAATACCAATGCCTTAGCACTCTCTTGTACAGCAAACATAACGCAGGTACAGATCCACCATCCCCCGTTGCTCAAATCGCCTTGCCTTCACCAAGCACATCGTAATTGTGGCTACAATTAAAGGCATAGGTCGGCTTCATCTTTCCTGTTCGGCAAGAAGCCTTTTAAGAGCTCGTAGCTCACAATAGCCATAATGTCCACCGAGGACTGGCTTCTCAATCCAAAAGGGGAGTGAGAGGTGGCGTCCTTCGCGGTCGCTTGGCGGGTTCAGAAAAACTCTCTATCTTCCCCTAAACTCAACCAAAACCCTGCAGTTCATGCAGTGGCAGAAAAACTGGTCTTTCATAGCATACAACACAAGCATTACAACGGTGTTTTCCTGGAATTCCTCATTCCAGTACTTCCTTCTACTTCCCTTCACAGGCATAACCCATTGACTCCACAAACTACACGTTTATACATGGAGTCTTCTCCGGTGCGAAATATGCAACATCTCCAATCCAGACCAATCTTTCTAGATGGGTTTCACACAGCATGCCTATCCCGCACTATACATTTTGGGTCTAAATGAAGACTCAATTAGGGAAAGCAACTATCAACCCACTGGGATCACTTATTATTTCCACCTTTTGGTGGAAGATCCCATGCTCATGCATAAAGGAGGACTTCACTTGTCCAAGAAGGAAGATCATTACCCTTGATGATATCTTGGGAGCCATAGAAATCTTAGTCGGTGGAAAGGACCGCAGCGATCTTGCCTCCACAGATCTGGCCTCAGATCTTTAAATAGAACTCTAACGCTCCCGCGGTGGCTGAATCTTCTGCTCTTCCTCCTCCTTGCTCTCCTCTTTCACTAAACTCTTGAGAGAGATAATGGATATGTGAAGAATGATATCTTCAATCAATCCCAGAGATAAATCCAGCTGGGAATACCTGGGGCCATTGGATTAAGGGGGAAACGAACGACCACAAATTTGCTGAAAAGTCTAATTTTGTGGCTGACACAACCTGTGCCACGCCTGTGTCACATGCCGTGTACTGTAAGCGGTACATGAACTGACTCATCCAGAAAAGGACATTGCCCTATGACACACCCATGTTACTGGCTGTGTGTCCTGACATGGCTTCAGACACGCCCGTGTCTTGCCCGTGTTTGACAGGCCGCATAACTTTGGCCACAACCCGAGAGGGACACGCCCTCTAACACGCCCGTGTGGTTGGGCGTGTTCTTCACTCAATGATTGTCGAGCATATGGCATTGAGTGTTGAGAGCATGGCGTTGAGTGCACACCGAGAAATACCCATCTTAGGACACGCCGGTGTCCCAGGCCGTGTGCCTCACTCAACGCCTTCTTGAGACTAAACTACACTCAACGCCTTCTCGAGAAGCCCGAGCAGGACATGCCCTGGGACACGCCGGTGTCCCAGGCTGTGTCTAAGGCTGAATTCCAAACTTTGGAAATTTGGGATTTTGGGGTGTTACAACCCTCCCCTCCTTAACAAAAATTTTGTCCCGAAATTTAGGCACAACAAGGAAACCCACTAATCAATAAAGATATATGATATATAAAAAAATATACGATCAACAAAAGACGCTTGATTATACATTTTAAATAAAAAACTCGGGAAAATTAGCTTGCATAGTCTGCTCCCGCTCCCATGTTAGCTCATCACAGCCACAATTGTACCACCGGACTTTGACCATCCCGATTGTCTTGTTCTACAACTATTTCTCGCTGGTGTCTTCGATCCAAATTGTCCGAACTTTCATCATTAGCCAATACTCGACTGATACACGATCGTTCTCTATCACTTGAGCTTGCTCCTTGATTGCTTTTCGAAGCACTGAGATGTGAAACACATCATACAAGCCACTCAGCTTTGCCGAAAGAGCTAGTCGATAGGTAGCTTCCCCAACTCGCTCCAGCACTTCAAACAGACCAAGATATCTCGTACTTTGATTTTTCAACCGCCGAATCCTGGGCACGCATTTGAAGGGTTTGATCTTCAAATAGACCTAATCTCCCATCGCGAACTCCACGTTCCAGTATTTGGCATTGTAGTACTTTGCCTGTTGATTCTGGGCTATCAGTAGCCTCTCACGAATAGAGCATATCGTCAAAGTAGCTTCTTCGACATCCTTGCGCGGATATACCTTTGATTCGTCTGCTTCTGCCCAATCTAGCGGTGTACGACATTTCCGACCGTACAAAGCTTCATATGGAGCCATACCGATGCTCGATTGGTAACTATTATTGTAGGCAAACTCCACCATATAGAGATGATCTTGCCATCTCTTACCAAAGTCCAGGGCGCACATTCAGAGCATATCTTCCATCGTCATGTTGGTCCGCTTAGTTTGGCCATCCGTTTGGGGATGAAAGGCCGTACTGAATGCTAATTTTGTTCCCAACAATTGAAGGATTAGCCTCCAATCATTTGACGTGAATCGTCTATCACGGTCACTGACGATGCTCTGGGGAACACCGTGCAATCGGATAATTTGCTCCAAATAGATCTTTTCCAAGGTTTCCACTGAATCATCCCTCTTATTCAGTAAGAAGTGAGCCACTTTTGTCAACCGGTCTATAATCACCCAGATTGAATCATTCCCGCGTTTAGATCTCGGCAATCCGTGCACGAAATCCATTGAGATATCATCAAACTTCCATTTTGGAATAGGTAATGACTTCAGAAAACCGCCAGGCTTCTGACATTTTGCTTTAACTAATGCACAAGTTTGACACTTAGCCACATAATGTTCTATGTCTTTCTTTTTCCTGACCACCAGAACAACTTCTTCAAATACTTATACATCTTTGTGCTCCTAGGGTGAATTGAGTACTTTACAACGTGAGCTTCATACCTCAACTCTTCTCTTATCTTACCCATACTTGGGATGCATAACTGGCCACCTTTCCGTAACAAGCCGTCATCCCAGGAGAATTGGCCATCTAACCCATCCTTTGCATAGCATTGGAGACTTTCATAAAGCTCTGTTGCTCGCAGAAAACTGTCCGCAAGGTCATACTGTACCTCTGTCCAGTTCAAGCATGCATCAACTATGAAATTCTTGTCAACACAAGAAATCTCTAACGCTTTCAACTCCTGGATCAGATGCTCATCATGCATCTGCAACCAACTTGCCCATACCGGAGTTTTACGACTCAACGCATCAGCGACCATATTTCCCTTCCTGGGAGTATAGTGAATATCAAAGGTATAGTCCCCTAGGAACTCCATCCACCTTCATTATTGCAAATCTCGATCCTTCTGATCCAACAGATACTCTAAGCTCTTATGATCTATATAGATATTCACTTTTACACTATATAGATAGTGCCGCATAACATCAGCACAAAGATCACCGCCACCAACTCTAAGTCGTGGACGGAATAATTCCATTCATGCACTTTAAACTATCGTGAGCCATAAGCAATCAAGTTAGCAGAAGAATGCAGCCTACGCTGCTCCCTGAAGCATTACTATAGATCTCATAGCTGTCTATATCACATGGCGAGGTCAATAGAGGCGCCGTGGTCAAACGACTCTTCATCTCTTCAAAAGCTCACGCGCACTCTGGAGTCCAAATAAACATCTGATCCTTTCTCGTCAACGTGGTCAGAGGCAGAGCAATCTGTTAGAATTTTTCCACAAATCGTCTATAGTAGCCTGCCAGTCCAAGGAAACTCCTGACCTCGACCACTGAAGACATCACTGACCACTCTTGTATGACACTTATCTTTGACGGATCCACTGCTATGCCATTTCCACTTACCACATGGCCAAGAAAAGCCACTGACAATAGCAAGAACTCACACTTTGAGAACTGGGCATAGAGCTTATTCCTCCACAGGGTATGCAATACCAATCGCAAATGGTTTGCATGGTCATCTTCCGACTGAACGTACAGTAAGATATCATCGATAAATACAATTATGAACAAATCCAAGTACTCTCGGAATGTTCGGTGCATGAGATCCATGAATACCGAAGGTGCATTACATAAGCCAAACAACATTACTATAAACTCATAATGCCCATAGCGTGTTCCAAATGCCGTTTTGGGAAAGTGACCTTCCCGAATCATCAACTGATAATATCCAGACTTTAAATCCAACTTGGAAAAGACAGTTGAGCCCACTAGCTGATCGAACAAGTCTTCTATCCGTGGAATCAAATACTTGTTTTTCTCTGTCAGCTTACTCAACTCACGATAGTCAATACATAACCGTAAACTACCGTATTTCTTTTTCATAAATAGAACAGGCACACTCCAAGGTGACATACTTGGGTGTATGTATCCATGTTTCAGAAACTCTTGCAATGGGACTTTCAATTCATCCTTTCCTTTAGTGCGATGGGCTATGGCGAGCGAGCCACAGGTTTCGCACCTGGCACCAACGCAATAGCGAAGTCGATCTCCTATGGACTTCATTACTCATAAATGTCATTAGGAAACACATTTGTCTAAACCGACCACACCCTAGAAGGGTCCCTCAACCCGCCTTTGGCCTACAGACCGCTATAGGCATGAAGACTCGCATCAAGCATAACCGAACAACTTAGTGAGCATACAAGCACTCTAGGTCCCTCGGTTAGCACAGATGGTCCTATGGTCTGCGATAACCTCAAAACGACCTCTACCCATATGCATTCTTTCCACTACGGCCATGCCGTTTCACTAGTATCTATGATACCTAGATAAAAACATAGGGTGGTACAAGTCATAAATCAACGTTTTGCTTATTCATCACAACATAATTATACATATACAAAACAAGTTTTGGAGCCAGCATTACAAACGTGGATATGTACAGTACAAAGTTAAAATTATTATGTACAGTCCGTTCTTTCTCTTCTTATTTCAACTCGTCTAAGGGCCAACTCTGCAGTCTCGGGTTTTATGTCATTCTGTACCACACGAGTAACAAATTGGTGGAGTTCGCCCTGCCACCGCTCCATCCTTAGCTTTCTTTTTCATTGGCACATTACCATGGCAGTCCCGCGCAATATATCCTACGTTTCTGCACACAAAACAAACACGCCTTTCCTTTGTTCCCATGGTTGTAGAAGAGGTCGACTCCCACATATGTCTGTTCTTCTTCCACTTACGAGAACTTGATGTTGGCTTCTTTGTAACAGTGGGCACACTGGCACCGTACCTTGCCCGGAACTGATTTAAGTCCATTTTCAAACACCGAGCTGTCGTGACAAAGGCACAAAAGCCAAGTAACTTTGGACCCACCAATAGACTTCGTAGTTCCTCGCATAGAACATTATCAAATCTGTTGATCTTTGTCTCCTCACTTTCAACCACATACTCTGCATGATGTCTCAGCGCTACAAATGCATGAAAGTACTCCTCGACCGTATATGGTCCTTGGATAAGACGCATTTTCAACGGCGGGGTTGATGCTCTTTTCATTTCCATCTGCGCAGGCACAACAACCGGCATGAGAGGCACCATCGGAACAGAGGGTTATAATGTACCTCGTGGAGGGCGTTGATCATTGCAAAAACCACATCAGTGATCAATCGGACCGTCGCTACCGAAAGAGGGAGTGTTGGCTCATTAATCCTCATTGCATGCTGGGGTTCTTGCTATCCCTCATTACTGCTAGTCTCTTCCAAGCGTGAAACACACAAGTAAGCAACTAAAATGTTGCACAAAGAAGAAGCATGAACACACAAGGACCCCAAATAGAGGACACATTCGCGCCCTTGCATAACCAAGAGCACACATTTGCGCCCTCGCACAAGCAAGAACACACATTCATGCCCTTGCACAAGCAAGAACAACAATTAGAAATGCACAGGTTCCTCAAAAAGGTGTATATGCATTCCTTAGTGGACATTCATGATTTCAGTAATATTATAGCGGTTCGCACAGACACGTGCTCGACACCCCACAAAAGAATTCGAGCACGAATTCGAAAGACAAAGACTGAGACAATATGATACCAAAACCTCCCACAGGTCGGAGGATCAAAACATCCCTCTGATACCAAATTATAACGTCCCCATCCATTACATGACATATAGTAGAAGGTCGTGCCGGGGACCCACACTATATGCCACAAACAGGCGGTGAAGTTACAGGTTAATACCAAATCATAAACGTAACCTAACTCAAAGCATGCTAGCGGAAGCTTAAAGTTAACATTGAACTCAACCGTTCAGAATATCCACTATATATAAACTGCACATTTATATATATACCCCAAAAGAATGTACCAAATACCCAAAGTTAGGGCCTTAAGGCCTTACAGTTCCTCTTTTCATAGTATGAATTACATACATCGGCACGCAGGCCGAGCATACATGAATAAAAGAAAACAAATTTTGCTTAGACTTCAAGGGATAGCAGCAGCAGCGGCAACTGCAGCATCAGGGACTTCTGACCTTCATTTACCGCACGGCTCTCCAGCACCTGCATAGGGAAAATCCACCCAAAAGGTGGTAAACAAGGCAACGGTCAGTATTCAACTGAGAAATTTTATAACAATCCTACCCCTTTCCCGGGGCATTGGTATTCCTTCCCTATAGAGCATTGCATCAATAGATATAATATATCTTGTGCTCTTACGCACAAACAATCCATCACAATCGTCAGCAACTCGGCCCGACAATCTGTGCACTCAAGCACACTTTTGGGTACACTGGCGAACCAGGATGACACCATTGAGCATTTAGTATTGATGGCACGCAGGCCTAAGACTCTCATTATACTGCTGACGAAAGCCAAATGACTTGGCATTCTCTTGTACATCCAACATAATGCAGGGACAGATCCACAACCCCCCGTTGCTCTAATCTCCATGCCATCACCAAGCACATCGTACTTTTAGCTACAATTAAACGAGCGGGTCGACTTCACCTTTCCTGTTCGGCAAGAAGCCTTTTAAGTGCTTGCAGCTCACAATAGCCTTAATGTCCACCGAGGACTGGATTCAAAATCGAAAAGGGGAGTTAATGCCGGCGTCCTTCGCGGTTGCTTGGCGGGTTCAGCAGAACTCTCTATCTGCCCAAAACTCAACCCAAACCCTGCAGTTCATGCAGTGCCCGAAAAACTGGTCTTTCTTAGCTTACAACACAAGCATTATAAGGGTGTTTTCCTGGAATTCCTCATTCCAGTACTTCCTGCTACTTCCCTTCACAGGCACAACCCATTGACTCTACCAACTAAACGTTTATACGCGGAGTCTTCTCTGGTGCGCAATATGCAAAATCACCAATCGAGACCAACCTGTCCAGATGGGCTTCACATAGCATGCCTATCCCATACTATATATTTCTGGGTCGAAATGCAGACTCAATTGGGGATAGCAACTATCAACCCACTGGGATCACTTATTTTTTCCATCTTTTGGTGGAGGATCCCATGCTAATGCATAAAGGAGGACTTCACTTGTCAATGAAAGAAGATCGTTACCCTTGACGATCTCTTGGGAACCATAGAAATCTTAGCCAGTGGAAAGGACCGCAATGATCTTGCCTCTACAGATCTGGCCTCAGATCTCTAAACAGAACTCTAACGCTCGCGCAGTGGCAGGATCTTCTCCTCTTCATCGTCCTAGCTCTCCTCTTTCCCTAAAAACTTGAAAGAGATAATGTCTAAGTGAAGAATGATATTTTCACTCAATACCAGAGATAAAACTAGCTGGGAATACCTGGGGACATTGTATTAAGGATGAGGGAAACGAACGGCCACAAATTGGCTGAAAAGTCTATTTTTGCGGCTGACACGGCCTATGACACGCCCGTGTCATAGGACGTGTACTGTAAGCAGTACACGAACCGACTCATCCAGAAAAGGACATGACCCTGTGACATGCCCGTATCACAGGCCGTGTGTCCTGACACGGCTTCAGACACACCCCTGTCTAGCCTGTGTTTGACAAGCCGTATAACCTTTGCCACAACTAGAGAGGGACACACCCTCCGACACGCCCGTATGGCTTGGCGTGTGCTTCACTCAACGATTGTCGAGCTAATGGTGTTTAGTGTCGATAGTATGGCGTTTAGTGCACACCAAGAAGGACACGACTTGGGACACGCCCATGTTTTAGGCCATGTGCCTCACTCAACACCTTCTCGAGACTAAACCACACTCAACACCTTCTCGAGAAGCCCGAGCAAGACACGCCCTGGGACACGCTCGTGTCCAAGGCCGTGTCTAAGCCTGAATTCCAAACTTTGGAAATTTTGGATTTTGGGGTGTTACACGTGTAACTCATTCCTGAGGCAGAAATCATCCAAAAGCTTGATGCCGAGCAAAACACCTGACATGACCCCTGTCACGCCCTCCTGGGTGTATCTTTGGGCGTGTAATCTGATCCTAAAGCCTACTAACGCAATTAAAGATTTTTCGTTGCTACACATCAATAGTACTGACACTTCCCCCTACACGGGCATGTCGCCGAGCGTGTACCACCTTTTCGATGATTGACAGATTTATGACCAATGATTTTGACATGACGTGCCTTACACGCCCACTTTATACGGGCGTGTCCTAGGGCATGTCCATTGTATTATAGATGCAATCATCATTTCCACAAGAATTTAGTTTCTCGAAGTCAGCCCTGTACCTGACACGCCCTCCCCGGGCGTGACCGAGGGGGTGACGAACCTGAAAAAATTCTATAAATTCAGGCCCCCCTTGTGTCTAGGAGAAGCTTTGGTGTGAGAGGGGAGGTGTTTCCCTTTTATTTCTTGGATTTTTTCATGTGTTCTTCCTCTCTCTCTTTCTCATTTTAAGCTTTTCTTAATTCTAGCTTAGTGTACCCTTTTGTATTAGGTCTGGTAATTTATTTTGTAGCTTAATGGTAATTCTAGCATTGTTTTCATTTTCATGCACTTGTAATCTTTAATTTCAAAGTTGTAGCACTTTTTAGCATTAATATAAAGTGCCCTTTTATTTTGTTTTCATAATTTTCTTCTACCCATCTCTCTTCCTCCACTTCTCCATGATTAGATAATCCTCCTTGTACTCGATCTTGATGATCTGAGGTTGGATTTTTATAAGTTATGATGCTTTAAGTTTACTTTTTATTTTTAGGGTTTAGGCCTTCGATTTACTCTTGAAAATTCATGCTTGGAGTTATATCATCGTTATATAATTTCCATCTTTTTTTTCACTCTTAGCTAGCCAAGAGGATCATAGTTTGAAGTGAACACTCAAGAGTAAAGAGAGTTGCACACACCCCTTGAGAGAGCCAGACGTTAAATCGCCCGGATTGGAGTGAAATCCAATAGTGGGGTTCACTGCATAAAGAGAGCAATAGGTCTCCGATTTGGACGAGAGTTCGGTCGGACCTTCCTAAACTCAGTTGGGCATGACTTCGAGTGAAGCGTGTTTAAGCTTTAGGAACCTCAACGGTCAAGGGCCTTTTCCATTTAAATTTCCTTTGCTTTGATAATTCTACACTTGTTTGTTTTATTGCAAAAGATAATGCCTCTCTTTGTGACTAATGGTACAAAAGATTAGCACAAATTAATTTCAAAACCTTAAATATGTTATTTTCTCACAACTTAGTGCACGATGCCCCTAACATTAAGTGCCTTAAAGAGAGTCCATGTAACTCCTGTCAAATGGGTAAGCAGACACAAGCTACCTTCAAGGGTATTGATGAAAAATATTCTTCACGAAGCTTATACTTGTTCATATGAGGTATTTGGTACTATGCCTATTCAAAGCATAGGGGGTAAGGTCTACACGGTAGTTATTGTTGATGACTACTCGCATTTTATTTGTGTGTTCTTTCTGAAACACAAGTCAGGCACCTTCAATTCTTTCACTAATTTTGTCCGGAAAATTCAGAACAAATTAAACTATTCAGTGGTTAAAATCAGAAGTGATCACAGAATAGAATTTGAGTCTGGTGCCATGATAGAATTCTGTGGAAGTCAAGGTATCATTCATGAGTTTTCCTCCCCGCACACTCCCCAGCAAAATGGATTTGTAGGGAGAAGGAAAAGAACCCTCATTGAAGCATGTACAATGATGTTGAATGACGCCTCACTTCTGGAGTACTTCTAGGATGAAGCAGTCAACATCGCTTGTCACGTGCAAAATAGAGCACTGATTAACAAGAGCTATCATAAGACCCACTATGAGCTTTTGATGGGAAGAAAACCGGCTGTGTCCTATTTTAGAATCTTTGGAAGTAAATACTTCGTACTTAATAATGAGAAGTATTGTCGCACAAAGTTTAGTGAAAAGTCTTTTGAAGGTATTTTTGTAGGATATAGTAGGCATAGTAAGGCATATTGGATTTTCAATCAGAAAACTCTAGCGGTAGAAGAGTCGATAAATGTTGTATTTTATGAGACTAGCATGCACCATAGCAGATCATGTAAGGTTATTGGTGCAGATGCAAGTACCCAGTTCAAGGATTTAATCTTCGATGAAGCTGTCAAGGAATAATCTCCAAGCTCAATCAAGATCATCAATCTTGGTCTGGTGGATGAAGAACCTCTAGAGGAATAATTGCCTCAACCCATAGAGGCTGCACAAGATACTATAGAGCCTGCTGGAGGGAGGGCAAGGAATCTAGGGTTCTGACACCTAAGAGATCACCCAACTGATCAAATTATTGGAAAGCCAGGAGAATGTGTGAGAACTAGAAGAGGTACAACTAATGAGGTTATGCATTTAAGTTTTCTGTCGCAGGTTGAGCCAAAGAAATTCGAAGAGACAAACAAGGATGCTTCCTGGATTCTGGCAATGCAAGCGGAGCTCAATCAATTTGAACATTGCAAAGTCTGGGAGCTAGTTCCCAGTCCAAAGGGACAGAACGTGATAGGCACTAAGTTGATATTCAGAAACCAGCGAGACGAAACAGAGTGATTATCAAAAATAAAGCCAGGCTTATTGCTTATGGTTATAGACAAGAAGAGGGGATCGACTTCGAATAGACATTTGCTCCAATATCTCAGCTTGAGTAAATCAGGTTTTTTTCTTGCGCATGCTACCTTCAAAGGCTTCACTGTCTACCAAATGGACGTTAAGTAAGCATTCCTCAACAGGAATCTGAAAGAGGAAGTATACATAGCAAAACCCACAGGTTTTGTCAATTCCTAATTCCCTGAAAATGTTTATTTTTAAATAAATCTTTATACAGGTTAAAGCACGCTCCCCGAGCTTGGTATGAGACGTTGTCTAGCTTTCTTCTTGAGAACAAGTTCACACGGGGAAAGATAGACAAGACATTATTTCTTAGGGAAGTTAAAGGCAAGATTCTGCTAGTCCAAATCTATGTCGATGACATCAAATTTGGCTCTACAGAAGACAACCTTTGCAAAAAGTTTTCCAAACTTATGCAAGGGAAGTTTGAAATGAGCAGTATGCGTGAGCCGAAGTATTTTTTAGGACTTCAGGTGAAGCAATATGAAGATGAAATTTTCATCTCTCAGACGAAGTTCACTAAGGAGCTTCTAAAGAAATTCGAATTTGACAGCGCATCCTCTATGAGGACTCCAATGGGTTCAACTGTGTCCTTAGACAAGGATGAGAAAGCGAAACTTTTTGATGAAACCAAGTATAAAAGCATAATTGGATCCTTGCTCTACCAGATTGCCACTAGACAGGATATAATGTTTTCCACATGTTTCTGCGCTAGATATCATGAGAACACTTAGGAATCTCATTATGTCGTTGCAAAGCAGATTTTAAGATATCTTAAGGGTACACACAATATTGGCTTATGGTACCCAATAAGTAATGATGTTGAGCTAATTGAATTTTCATATCCTGATTTTCCAGGAAGCAGGGACGATAGGAAAAGAACTTCCAGGACCTGTCAATTCCTCGGAAGACAACTTATTTCATGGAGCAGTAAGAAGTAGAATTGTGTGGCAACTTTTACTGCCGAGTAAGAGTATATCTCTGTGGGTAGTTGTTGCGCACAACTTCTTTGGATAAGGAATCAACTCGAAGATTATAATTTGAAGTTCAGAGAAATTCTGATGTATTTGGACTCATCTAGCGCAACATCTATTGAGAACAATCCCATTTCCCATAGCCGGACCAAGCACATCGAGGTGCGCTACCATTTCATCCGGGAGCATGTGGAGAATAAGGACATAGCCCTCAGCTATGTCCCGACGGATAAGTAGGTCGCGGATATCTATACAAAGCCACTAGACGAGACCAAGTTCTCATTTTTCAAAATGGAACTATGAATGCTGAACAAAGACTCGTAAAGAAAGCTAAGGAAGTAGGACCTCTCTTGAGGAATAACTCTAAAAGCAGAAATTTTGTACAAGGGATATTCAGTGAATATCGACAGGTTCGTTGGATACTCATGTAATACACGCCGAATCAGACTCCTCCAACATTAAGTCTCGCCGAAGTGTACTTGGGGCAAAATTTAAAATTTCTATATTGGATCTGAAGAAACGACGACAAGTCAGGTACGCGCCTTGTTAGATAATTTGAAAATCATATAAGTATATATGTATATATATATATAAATGGGCAACTGAACTGTATAATTCGACGAGTCATTCAAGCCGATTCGCCGAAAAAGCCTACCGACACTTTAGCTCCCGCAACAAGTCATTGTCTTCCTCCAGTGATTCCTGCGGGTTTGCACTCTACTTCCTCATCGATTAGGGTTGTGAACGACTTCCAAGCCCTAACCGAAAGTACAACAGCATTCTTGCCAACAAATTCACATAGAGTTGTGTTCCCGCGCCCTAGGTTTCGTCGATTCTGACAGTTATCGAACTCCAGTTCTACAGATTTCTATCAAGTTTTCAGTGTTCCTCATGGCTCCAAGAACCACGAGTGGAATTATTGGAGGAGGAGAACTTGTCCGCACTGGGTTTGCTCATGCTTATGATGAGTTTCGAAACGTAATTCTTATGTTGGAAACTGCAGGAATGTTTTTTGTCCTAGAACACCCATGCAAAGTTCTGGACAAAGAAGTTTTTGAGTTCTTCCGGCATCTTGAACGAAGAATCGATCCAGTCAAAGAGGTCGTTGTCGAAGAAGATTGCTCGTTGTCGCGGCTGATATGAAGTAAATCGCGAAAGCTAGAGCGTGCGGCCGACGATTGCTATTTCAGGAAAGAGTGAAGATTGATTTGAGAAATCAGGTTTTCAAGATCCATTGTCATTTCTAAATTACTCTGGGTATTTATAGAGGGATTCAAAATGAAATGGCTACAAAAGATTTCCAAAAATGAAACCTAAAAAGCACTATACATGGCCAATCGAACCCGTGACAGGAGGAAGAAATTTTCGGAAAAATGACCTAAGTCAAATTCGTCGAGTATCGTCGAGTATCATAATGATACTCGTCGAATACATATTGATATACGATGAAAAAGACTTAGACAAAACATCACTGGTCGGCTGGTCACTCAACGCTATAGTGAGGAGTCATACTCGATGAGTATCACCTGGCATACTCGACGAATTCATCGAGTATAGGTGAACTGACTCGTCGCACTAATGTCGTTGCACTCAACACTTTCTTCTCACTCAACACCATGAGCCGCATTCGTCAAATATCATCAAGTTAACTCAATGCACACAATGCTTTGATATGAGACGAATAAGACTTTGAAAAATCTAGAGAAGTAGTGTCGACTGGACTCAACGAATTCAGCGTGTATCACTTAGCGTATTCGACAAATTCGGAGAGTATCGTTAGATACATTCGATGAAATCGGCGAGTATGCACAATGATAATTGGCGAATTTTACTTAACAGATTTTTCACAAATCTAAATAGTTTACCCTAAGTATATAAGATGAATTCGACGTGTATTGGTAAGTATACTCGACGAATTTGGCGTGTATCAATGATGATACTCGACAAAATCGACGTATATACTAAACCATTCTCGCCGAGTTTTACTCAGGTAAAATTCCAGTTTTTCTTGAATCTGACCCTTGACCATCCTTGAGCCTTCACTTGTACTTGGGATAAAAGTACACCCCAATAGAGAGATTACACGTGAGTCAACAAATTGGCCTACACAATGAGGGATTACATTATGCTATCATGTATTTACCGACTCACTGTAACCTGACATTGGTGTGTACTTGGCATTGTAAACCTACAAGTACATAACTAAAGAGCAATATCAAATACAACCTCAATTCAACTTATCTTGACGAGATCCTTCTTCAAATCAGGGTTATTGTGGATACAATACCCAACATTGTCCCACCGCCACTGCCCTCGTCCTCTCCCTTAAGACCCCTTTTTTTTCTTTTATACCATCGGGGTCTTAGGCCCAAAACCGCTGCTTTGCCGTGATACCTTCACGCCCGGGAAGGTCGTCACTACAAAACGTCGATCCTGCCGGCCATATCGATCGCAGAAAATGGAGCAAAACTATAAGAGTAAGAATGAAACTCAACAAGTCCACCAGAATCATATGTATGATAAATATCCTCCACGAAGGGAGTGTCCACAGATATAATAAAGGTACAGAAACTTTGGCTCATGCCCGGTACATCAATGTCTTCACTACATATCTCTCATCACGGAATCAAAACTAAAATAACTACTAGCGATCGGGACTCACAGTCCAAGCTGTCTGAACTCCGGTACTAAACTGCCCCATCTCCAAGCGTGCCGACCTCCGGGGCTACTCCTCTATGCTGGGCTCTACGGTCCCCTAAAATTATGTGGTTCGAAAACTGTTAGTCTAAAAGAAAGCCTTATTTCAAGAGCCTAGACACCTAGAGGGGGGGGGGTGAATAGGTTTTAATTTTCTTTTTTAATTCAGACAATTAACTAGTATTAACACAATATAGGAAATACAATCTACAATACAAAAATCAAAACACAGCAAAAAATAAATTTATAGTGGTTCCCCAAGGTATGGGTACATCCACTTTCCCCCTTCGCCTATCAAGTAGAGAACTGTGAAAGATAAGGAAAGCTCTGGCAAACTCTAAAGGGGGGGGGGTGAATAGAGTTTTTAAAATCTTTTTGATTTTTCGTGAAATAAGAAGTCTTTAATAAAATATATTACTATGATATAGGTGTTTGAGTGTACAAGTGCAGCAAATGAACTAGAGAAAAGATATCTAAGATACACAACAAAACATATCACAGCACATGCACACAGAAAGATCACTGCCACACAGACAATACAAGAATTTTTATAGTGGTTCCCCAAACATGGGTACATCCACTCTTCTACCACCCTAGGTAGGAATCTACTAAAGGTTTTTGATCAGGTGACTGCCACCAATGAGCTGTTGATCAGGTGCTCAAAAACCAACCCAAGTCTTTTGGAAGGAGACTTGAACCAGAATAATTTTGAAGGGAATTAAAACTCGATACAGAGGTGGGGAAGAGAGGTTAATGGAAATCTTCTTTTCTCAAGTCAAAATGAGAAGACTGTGTGGATTCTGTGGTGTTGTCAAAGCTCCCCTTGAAATCTTCAACGGTTCAGGAGTGGAAGCTTTGCTAAGTGTGAGTAGGCCTTTTGTAATATGATCAACTTTCATGAGATCCTTTGATTGATTTGAATATATTTGTAACTTGTGATCCCTGAAAACAAAGAAGGTGAAGAAGAAAGACTCTTGATTGTGATTGTTTTTCTTTCTTCTTCTTTTGAGATCAGTTGATTTTCTAAGAACTATATGCACTGCACTTTTTGTTGATCTCAAAGAGTTTCTGTATTGACTTAATTTTGGCAGAGAGATGACCAGATTGATAACTGCCTCAAGGTCGAATTCAAAAACCTGCAATAAATGCTCAGCCGAAATCTGGGAAATGAAAACGGCAAGTATGCTATCATATATTCTATTTTATGTCTGTCCCGAGATATAAGCAATTAATTCCATGGAGGATATTTGCAATCAATGCTGCTAGTAACGGCTCGATTCAAAGGATATAAGTGCATTGATTATCCAGGGAATTAACGACCTATAATAGGTATAAAATAAGGAGACGGAAAAGGAAAGAATAAATAACAATATGTCTTACAGTTTTCGTCGACCCGAGAACAACTTTCGTCGACCTGTGATTAGCTTTCGTCGACCTGTGATCAGCTTTCGTCGACTTGTGATCTGCGAACAACTGCATTGCATAAACTGATGGATAATGTGCTCTAAGTTCGTCGACCTGAGAATGTGAAATTAGTCGACCTTAGAACTTTGTCAAACTAAAGGCATTTAGATAATAGCACATCTGGCGTTTAGTCATTTGAGAGTGTTGAGTCATTGATAGAGTTGAGAGCGTTGAGTGATCTTTTGCTCTGAGTAAGCTTTGGCGTTGAGTGAACTATGGCGCTGAGAGATCTTTGGTGTTGAGAGTTGAAGAGTTAGTCGACCTGAGAATAGAGTTTGTCGAGCTCAGCTCAGAGAATTTTATCTCAGAGTTAGTCGAGGTGAGCACGACTATCGTCGACTGGAGATCGAGGAACGTAGATCTCCTGTTTCTAAAACTTGAATTCTCTAAGTCTTGAGTCTTTGGCAGTGTTGGAGGCTGGTCCTTTGTACTGTTGACTCTAAGGACTTGACCTAGAGTCTAGAAACACATAAAACTTGACCCTTCTATACAACACGGGTGACACCCTAAGAAGAGAACCTAGCCCAAATCACTTAGGGGTTCCAACAATCTCTCCCTATTTGGGTGTGGTTACTCCAAACAAAAATAGAAAAAAAATCACAGGACAAAATGAAGTAGACATAGAATAAAACTGAGATAGATGATAGAGTAAATAAGCTATCAGTACCTTTATAAAGCTATGCACCCAAATTGATCACAATAAAAATAGGGACTGAAAATAAATAACCTAAATGTCCTTGGGAGAATCAGAAGATTTAGCAAATTTAATTACTCTGTTAGGATTTAGAGCTTGCTTCAGTGTCATAGTCATAACTACATCTCTAAGTGTCTTTTGAGAAGTAGTTCTAGGAACAATAGCTTCAGGATGTAGATGCATGTATTTTTCAGCATCAAACAACTTTCCAACTTGATTCTTTCAAATTCCTTTTTCCTGTAGCTTGACATTGTTGAAAATTGAGAAGGATCCTGACCCTTTTCTCTGGCTTGCCTTATCTGAGGGAGAGCCACAGATTCTTTTAATCTAGACATTCTTGTAGTTGGGATAGTCTCAGGATCATAGGCTGGAATTGGAGGTCTTTCAGGGCTGTTTGCTTTGCCAGGAGATTAAGGAGGAGAGAATGTTTGCTTGGGGGCAAACTGCGGAGCATTGGATGAACTTCTAGAGGAGAGCTGATGTCTGTATTGGTGCTGACTGCCTCTAGAAGATTGAGAAGGTCTTCCTTGTCTCTGATAGGTTTTGGTGAATGTAGGCTTGGAAAGTGCATCTGAGCTTTGAGAGGTGGTTCCTAAAGCACCTGTAGTTGGAGGAGGAGGAGGAGGAGGATCCCTTTTAAATTTTTGTGGAGGAGGAGAATATCTTTTGTTTTCCTTCCCTGCCTTTTATTCATTTTTTGATAGCCACATCCATGTTGGCATACCCTAATATGGAGTTATATTATGCATAATATAGTAGGGAGTGTCATTTGTTGGGTTGAGTTTTGGAGCAGGAGGAGGAGGAGCTTTTCTTTTCTTGGAAATTTTCTTCCTCTTTGGATCCTCATCAGAGTCATCATAATCATCATCATCAAAAGATTGGGGATTGTCATACATATCATCAATCTGGCTTATTACATCCTTGGGGATTTCTTTACTTACTAGAGTAGGGAAAATTTCAGCATGAGCTACTTTAGTTTCCATGGCAATGTCTTGAGCCATAATGTCATCCAGATTGGGGAGAGGGCTATCATCCATGATATAGGATAGCCCAAGAGGGCTAGATCTCTGATCATCAGACTTATTTTCTAGAGGAGTTGTATAACTTTTCTTTATAGTGTCTAAAACCTCTGAGCTAGCAGGAGAGTTATAACACAATATTGCTTTAGATGATGGAATGGGGGGGGAAGCAGAAATAAATGTATGACCCAAATATTCTTAGTAAAGCTGCTAGAGTGACTTTGGATGTAATGATGTAAACCCATTCTTGGCAGAATCTATGGCAGAGTGATCTCTTGAGAATTTGACATTATTATATCAGTACAATAAACATCTGTCTCTATGTGTGATGCAAGAAAATTTAAGACATCTGTTTCCATAGCATCTTCTGTTCCTGCTGCTGGTACAACTGCTGTTTGTTCTGCTGTTGCTTCTTCTTCTGCTGCTGTGTCCATGACCTGTTTAGCTGGTTCTTCTTCTGTTGCTGTTACTTCTTCATGAAGTATCTCCCCCTACCTAGTTTCAGTAGGATCTGAAGCCAGGCCCCCAAATGAAGAGGGAGTAGAAATTAGGGTAGAGATTTGGTCATCTAGAGATGATATAGAGGCAGTTAGAGGAGAAATAGCCTTAGCTATAAGGGATTTGAGTAGGGGTGTGAGGAGAGTGATGAGTGGGGAGAAAAGAGATGGATCCAGGTTTAGAGAAGTGGATGATGGGGTAGTATCTGGTTGAGTGGAAATTACAGTTGATGGGGGTGAAGGTGGAATGGAAGTGTCTTGAGGGGAGTCATGTTGAGGAGAGGGAGTGTTTAGTGGAGATGAAAATAAATTGAAGGAGGGAAGATCAGCAAGATGAGATAGAAGAGGGGATTGAGGTGGTGTTGTAATTGGTGTATCTTGTTGGGGGGAAGGTATAGAGGAGGAAATATGTGTTGGAGATTGATGAATTGGGGATAATGAAGGTAGGGGAGTAGAGACTGGAACATGAGTTAAAGCTGGGGTGTGTTGAGTTGCTGGCAGAGATGAAGGTTGGAGAGATGGAGATTGAGGAGTTTCTAGAGTAATGTTGGATGGAATCTCTTCAGAGGGTGGGAAGTGGCTGGAAAAGCCCTTGTACTTTTAGAAGCTGGGGTGGCAGAGGATGAAGCCTTATAGGGCTTTGTGATTGTCCTCTCCCACCTGCCAAACAAGGCACATGTGAGCCTTTTGCTGGCATTTATGAATGTGGTCTGGGAGACCAGTGATTCAGCAGCCTTCGCTGTCAAGAAGATCCCTAGGATCCTTCAAAAGTTTACTTCCTTCTTACTGTTCCTTTTCTTGATAAGATCAAAGATGATCTGTTCCCAGTTTACCTGTCTCTTGTTTACCACTGCACACATAACTAGAAATTGATGCCTGGTTATATAATCGTGTATAGTGTGCTTGCCTAGCAAGACTTTCCCAACAATATCTACGAGAAATTTGAACTTGGCAGATATGTTCTTCTTCAGCAGTTTATTTGGGTTATCTCCAGAGTAACCCATCAGACTTAACATCATGTCATATTCCTCATTATTGAGGTCTAATTCTTCTTCTCCATTATATAATCCAAAGATTTCAGTTAATACAGTAGGAGAAATAGATATGGCAGTACCCGCTATTGATCCGGTCATTGTGTTGTCCTCGATTGTAGACGTAGTATAGACCTACTCTCTGATTTCTGTGTTGGGTAATTTGATTCTAATGGACAGCAGATTTTTCAATTTCTGGTCTTCCAGCAGTTGCAGAATGTGAAGGAACACTGGATCGGAGTGCTGGAAGGAGTCGAAATTGATGTCAAATGCGGTATCAAACTTCATTGTCGTAAGAGCGCCTGCTAAAATCGCCATGAATGCACCTACAAGAGACAAAACGAAGATCAAGTGAAAAGAGAACTGAAAGCGTGTGACGGAGGTCGAAGAAACCCTAAATATAAGATTTTTCCGGAATATAAAACGACAAACTCCGGTCCATGAAAAATAAAAAAAATATTCGTTCTAAGGTCGACGAAATAATTTAGAGTTAAATAGTTCGTCGAACTGAGTCTGAAGGTTTGAAGACATTTCGTCGATCTCTGGTCGACGAAAGGTTTTAGAAGTAAGTTCGTCGATCTCCAGTCGACGAAAATCACTTCACCAAGAGATTTCATCGATCTCAGGTCGACAAAAAAAATCTCAAGAATAGTTATCGGTTCGTCGATCTCTGGTCGACGAACAGAGACAATTCTTTGACCAAAGATAGAGCATTAGATTAAATCCTGACAATTTATCATACCAAGCTGATTGACAATGAACAAATGTTTGGATAAGTCCAATGGCTTAGTGAATATATATGCACTTTGCAAATCAGTAGAGATGAATTATAGTTTAATCTTTTGTTTGTCAACACAATCTCTAATGAAGTGATGTCTAATGTCTATATGCTTTGTTCTAGAATGTAATACTGGATTTTGTGCAATTGAAATAGCACTTGTATTATCACATAGAATAGTTGAATTATTTAAGTTGACACCATAATCCAGTAGATGGTTTTGTATCCACAAGATCTGAGAACAGCAACTGCCTGCAGCCATATATTCAGCTTCAGTAGTGGATGTTGAAACAGATGTTTGCTTTCTACAAAACAAAGATACAAGTATGTCACCAAGGAACTGACAAGTTCCAGAGGTGCTTTTCTTGTCTACTCTGCATCCAGCATAATCAACATCAGAAAATCCAGTTATCACAAATGCTGATTCTGTTGAATACCAGAGGCCTAGATCTGGACAACCTTTTATATATCTTAAAATCCTTTTTAAGAAAATAAGGTGAGATTTTTTAGGGTTCACCTGGAACCTAGCACAAAGACATGTGACAAACATAATGTTTGGTCTGCTTGCTGTTAAATACAGTAGGGATCCAACAATGGCCCTATACCTGGTCTGATCAACTGGTTTTCCAGATTCATCAACATTTACAACAGCATTGGAAGCCATGGGAGTTTTCATGGAACAGGCAACATTCATCTCAAACTTCTTAATAAGCTCTTTAGCATATTTAGACTGAGAGATGAAGATCCCTTCAGGGGTTTGTTTCACTTGGAGACCAAGGAAATATGATAACTCACCCATGCTACTCATCTCAAACTTTGAGTGCATTAAATTAGAAAATCTTTTGCACAGATTGGGATCAGTAGAAGAAAAAATTATGTCATCCACATATATTTGTACTAAGAGAATTTTATCATGATGCAACTTTGTAAAAAGGGTTCTATCTACCATGCCTCTTGAAAAACCATGCTCTAAAAGAAAGTTGGCTAAGGTCTCATACCAAGCTCTTGGAGCTTTCTTTAAACCATAGAGAGCCTTATGCAATTTAAAAACATAAGAGGGATGAGATGGAGAGATAAAACCTGGAGGTTGTTCAACATACACTTCTTCTTTGAGTTTTCCATTTAGGAATGCACTTTTCACATCCATCTGGTAGACTTTAACTTTTTGAATGTTGCATAAGCTAAGAAAATCCTTATAGCTTTAAGTATGGCAACTGGAGCAAAGGTTTGATCATAATCAATCCCTTCCTCTTGCCTGTATCCTTGAGCAACTAGCCTAGCCTTGTTTCTCACTATCACACCTTGGGTATAAAGTTTATTTCTGAATACCCACTTAGTCCTAATTACTAGATGACCCCTAGGCCTTGGAACTAAGTCCCAAACATTACACCTCTAAAACATGTTGAGTTCCTCTTGCATTGCAGTGATCCAATTTGGATCTTGCTCTGCATCAGATATTGATTGAGGCTCAATTTGAGAGAGAAAACAGGCAAGCATCACATCAGGGTTTAGTTGATGCCTTTTCTGCACTCCTACTGATATGTCTCCAATTACTTGAGATCTACGGTGATCCCTAAGTGTGATAAGATCATTAGATGGAGTTAGTTCATTGACAGTTATTTGATTTAATTCCTCTTGTGGAATTTTATCAACTGTTGGAGGAATTTGAACTGCTTCCACAGTCTCTTCTTCACTTTCAGCTTCTGATATAACTTGTGGAGAAGGATGTGATTCAACCCTTGAGGTATGGTTTAGATCATCCATGCTCTCACACAAATTTTGTACCTGCAGATTATTATTGGTAGAGATGTCTCTCTCCTTGTAAAACATATTAGATTCATCGAATATCACATGCATAGATTCCTTAATTTTTAATGTTGATTTATTAAACACCCTATATGTCTTGCCCTCTTGGGAATATCCTAGGAAAATTCCCATTGCATCCTTAGCTTCAAACTTTCTAGAATGTTTCTTGTCATTATTGTGAATATAGCATATACATCCAAATACTTTAAAATAGGTTATAATAGGTTTCTTCCCTTTGAGTAGTTCATAGGGAGTCTTAAGCTTTAGTTTATGTATAAGGCTTCTATTGAGGACATAATTTGCTGTGCTTACTGCCTCTGCCCAATAGGAAAGAGAGATGTAAGCATCTGCAAACAATGTACCTGCAGCTTCAATGAGTGTCCTATTCTTCCTTTTAACTACCCCATTTTGTTGAGGAGTTCTTGGTGCTGAGAAACAATGTATGATACCTTCCTTCTCATAGAACTCTAGCATAAGAAGAGATTCAAACTCAGTGCCATGATCACTTCTGATCAATGCAACTTGAGTAGAGTACTCAATCTGTATGTTCTTGAGAAAATTTGTGAGAACCTTAAAAGTATCTGACTTAGTTTTCAAAAAGAAAACCCATGGGAATCTGGAAAAATCATTTACAATAACTAATGTATAAGACTTTCCTCCGAGACTTTGTACTGTAATAGGGCCAAAAAGGTCCATATGGAGCAAGTACAAAATTCTAGGTGAATCACTCTTATTAATGGATTTGAAATAAGATTTAGTTTGCTTGCCTAGTTGACAAGCCCTGCAAAGGCCTTCCTTCTTGTAGGGACCAGAAGGTAAACCTCTAACAAGATCGTCCTTAGATAACCTAGCTATACTTTTATGGTTTACATATCCTAGTCTTTTGTGCCATAAGCTAGTTTGAATGATGATAGAATTGAATAAGTAAATTTCAGATTTAACTGATTCAAAATTTACTAAGTAAATATTGCCTTATCTAATTCCTGTTAAAACAGTTGTGTTGTTTAAAGAAATAAGACATAAAGAGTTAGTGAAGCTTACTTGATAACCTGTATCACATAGTTTGCTTACTGATATCAGTTTATGCTTAAGACCATTTACATAAGTCACTTTCTTGAATATGATAGTTCCATAGTTAAAATCTCCATATCCTTCTGTCAGTCCAAAGCCTGAGTCCCTAAAGATTACTTTAGGTCCAGTCTTGGCTTTATAGTTGATTAGGCATTCCTTGCAACCTGTCATATGTTTAGAGCAACCACTGTCCAGGTACCACTTGTTTTGAGTGACAGGGTTCTCTTCTACCTGTAAAGAGGATTAGCAGTTTTTGACCCAGATTTCCTTGGGTCCTTGTTGTTTAACATAACTGAAACTTGAAATAAATGAGCATTCAGGTTGATCCTTATAACCTAAAGGATGATACCTTCTAGGAGGTATGACCCACTGACTAAAGGGATTAAAGGATTTATCAGTTTTTAGGTTACTCTGGTTATGAACTGAGTTTGACAAATTTGAGTATGTTCATCGACCTGAGCTCGACGATCTGGGTTGAGTTCTTCGATCTTT
Organism: Platanthera zijinensis; assembly: GCA_039513925.1. Lineage (NCBI taxonomy): Eukaryota > Viridiplantae > Streptophyta > Magnoliopsida > Asparagales > Orchidaceae > Platanthera > Platanthera zijinensis. Next base: position 42,207,520 of record CM077098.1, read on the forward strand.
GCTGGAAGAATGGAGGTATCCATTCTCAGAGCCCCAGAAATGTTGATCTCTAGTCAATGAACCATACTGGTTTTGTCGATCCCAGTTCGAAGAATAGTTTACATTATTATTTGCATTCAGGGTTCGTCGTTCTGAGGTCGACGAACCATACCCATTTCGTCGTTCTGAGTTCGACGAAATATGCTGAACATAGTTATGTTGTTTATTTTTCTTTTTCTGATTTGTTTTCTTAAGTTCTAACTGTTTAAGAACTTCATTAACCTTCTCTACCTGTTCAGTATTTTTCTTACAATTTTCAGAGATGAAGTTAATAGGTTTTGATAATTGATTTTTTTGAATGAGGATTGGTTCACTAGATGAGGCTCTGAATCCTAGTTTGTTATTGTTAGATCTTGTATTAGCTGTGCTAGTTATATCTAACATTTGTAAACTTCTACCATTCAAGAATTCTTCTAGTTCCTAAGCCTTACTTAATTTAGATTTCAGAAAAACTATTTGTTGATGTGCTAAGCTTAATTATTCAGTTATTTTTTCATTTTCAGCAGTGATTTTGTCTTCTTCTAAAAGTTTTTCCCTGAGAAGTTTGATTTCCTTCTCAGATCCTATTAGGTATAAACACAAGAGTTTAAATTCAGATTGAAATTCTTTAGATTGAAAGTCATAGGAAGCAATTACTTGATCCTCTTCAGAGAGGAATTTTCATCATTTGATTCTTCTGAATCTGATCTGCTGCTTCCAGCATCTATTGCCATAAGGCAAACTTCCCTTGCCTTCTTTTCTTCTACATCATCCTCACTGGAACTGGAGGAGGATGTTTCATCTTCAGTATCACTCCAGGTTTCAGCTACGAATCCTTTCTCCTTCTTTTTGTACTTGCTAGAGGAGGCCTTGTTGTGCTGATGTCTTCTTGAATCCTTTTCTTTCCTTATGTCTTTCTTTTTGACTTCTGGGCATTCTGAGATGAAGTGTCCAGGTTTCCTTCACCCAAAACAGACAACCTCTTTAGAAGGGGTCTTGTCATACCTGGGTTTATCTTCATTACTTGAGGGCTTCCTCCTGAAGTCCTTCCTTGTCATTTTATAGAATCTCTTAGCAAAGAGACCCATAAGATATTCATTGGATAGCAAGCTGGGAGATTCTTCTGTAGCTTTGAATGCTAAGTTCCATTCCTTCCTGATAGGTTTTGAAGCCTTTGGTTCAACTGCAGCTTATCTAGACTTGATCAATTGCTCATAGGATTTTAGCTTTCCAAGCAGAGATTCTGTTGAAATTTCAGTCATGCCTCTTGCTTCTCTAATGGGCCAGATTCTGGAGTCCTAAGTGCAAGGGAAGCACATGAAGATCTTGTTATTTACATAAGTCAGAGTAATTTCCTTGTCCAATGTTCTGAGCTCACTGATGATGGAGCTCAGCTTATTGTACATTACTTCCACAGATTCTACTTCATCTTTCCTGAAATTCTCATATTGGGATATGAGGTTGGATCTTCTATCCTTCCTCTCATCAAAAGAGCCTGCTACCATTTGGTTGAGGGAATCCCAAATGGCTTTGGCAGATGTACATTCAGCAACTTTCTGAAATATATCAACTGACATAGTTTGGGCTAGTATGTTCATAGCTCTGGCATCAGTAATCTTTGCTTTCTTATGTGCATCAGCTTGATCTGGAGGAGGCACTGCACTAATATTTACTGGAGTTGAAGTAGAGGGCACTGGAGCTGGTGGTCCTGTCAAGATGGAATTAAAGATGTACTCATCAATAGAGTTCATATAAAGCATGATTCTTTCCTTCCAAATCCCAAACTTTTTCAAGTTGTAGACTGGATGTCTTATGCTGGCATAATCCTTATTTTGTGCCATAATATCAGAAAATAAAATCTAATCAGAGAAACTAATAAGACTTATTCAGAGTTTATCCTGAGGATCTTGATTAATCTAGGTGTAAGCCTGTATGATGTGATTAACCTGCCTCATATACCAATTGAAAGATAGGGTAAGCTATGACAAACTCTAGAAAGAGGGGGGGGGGGTGAATAGAGATTTTAAAATCTTTTTGATTTTTCGTGAAATAATAAGTCTTTAATAAAATTTGTTACTATGATATAGGTGTATGAGTGTACAAGTGCATCAAATGAACTAGAGAAAAGATAACTAAGCTACACAACAAAACATATCACAGCACAAGCACACAAGAACTTCACAGCCACACAGACAACACAAGAATTTTTATAGTAGTTCCCCAAACATGGGTACATCCACTCTTCTACCACCCTAGGTAGGAATCCACTATAGGTTTTGATCAGGTGACTGCCACCAATGAGATGTTGATCAGGTGCTTAAAAACCAACCCAAGTCTTTTGGAAGGAGACTTGAAATCAGAATAATTTTGAAGGGAATTATAACCTGTACAGAGGTTGGGAAGAGAGGTTTATGGAAGTCTTCTTTTCTCAAGTCAAAAAGAGAAGACTGTATGGATTCTGTGGTGTTGTCAAAGCTCCCCCTTAAATCTTGAATGGTTCAGAAGTGAAAGCTTTGTTAAGGGTGAGTAGGCCTTTTGCGATATGATCAACTCTCTAGAGATCCTTTGAATTATTTGAATATACTTGTCACTTGTGATCCCTAAAAACAAAGAAGGTGAAGAAGAAAGACTCTTGATTGTGATTGTTGTTCTTTTTTCTTCTTTTGAGAGCAGTTGATTTTCTAAGAACTGTATGCACTGCACTTCTTGTTGATCTCAAAAAGTTTCTGTATTGACTTAATTCTGGCAGAGAAATGATCAGATTGATAACTGCCTCAAGGTCGAATTCAAAAACCTGCACCAAATGCTCAGCCGAAATCTGGGAATTGAAAACGGCAAGTATGCTGTCATATATTCTATTCTATGTCTGTCCCGAGATATAAGAAATTAATTCCATGGACGTTATTTGCAATCAATGCTGCTAGTAATGGCTTGATTCAAAATATATAAGTGCATTGATTAACCAGGGAATTAACGACATATAATAGGTATAAAATAAGGAGACAGAAAAGGAAAGAATAAATAACAATATGTCTTACAGTTTTCATCGACCAGAGAACAGCTTTAGTCGACCTGTTATCAGCTTTCGTCGACCTGTGATCAGCTTTTGTCGACCTATGATCTGCGAACAACTGCACTGCATAAAGTGACAGATACAGTACTCTAAGTTCGTTGACCTGAGAATATGAAATTAGTCGACCTTAGAACTTGGTCAAATTGACGGCGTTGAGATAATAACACATCTGGCGTTGAGTCGTTTCAGAGTGTCGAGTAATTGATAGTGTTGAGAGCGTTGAGTTATCTTCGGCTCTGAGTAAGCTTTGGCTTTGAGTGAACTATGGCGCTGAGAGATCTTTGGCGTTGAGAGTTGAAGAGTTAGTCGACTTGAGAATAAAGTTTGTCGAGCTCAGCTCAGATAATTTTATCTCTGAGTTAGTCGAGCTGAGCACAACTATCATCGACCGGAGATCGACGAACGTAGATCTCCTGTTTCTAAAGCTTGAATTCTCTAAGTCTTGAGTATTTGGAAGTGTTTGAGGCTGGCCCTTTGTACTGTTGACTCTAAGGATTTGAACTAGACTCTAGAAACACATAAAACTTGACCCTTCTATAAAATAATGGTCACACCCTAAGAAGAGAACCTAGCCCAAATCACTTAGGGGTTCCAACAAACTAGATTCAGCCCAACTTACTTACACTAGTTCAGATCCATAGATCTTATAACTCAGAACAAGATTGGTTCCTACAGCTCAGACTTATACAAGTCTTATCTCAGATTCTTCCCAAGAATCCTACCTCAGGCCTCAACCCTACCTCAGCCTCTATCACTAGGCTTACAACTCATACTATCACAAGTCCTACACCTCAGGCCCTCAGCCCTACCTCAGCCTTTATAATTATAGGCTTACAACTCAGATCTTACAAAAGATCATACAAGAAATTAATTATTTAAGAGATATAAAGATATTAATAGATAGATCACTCTATAGGTGAGAGCTTCTTGATCAGTTCTTGAATAAACTGAATCTTCAGATTCAACTTGACTTAGCTGTTTCAAAGCTTCTTGATAGAACAAAAAATGGTTGAACTCTTCTTGATGTAGAAGTTGATCTCCTGTCAGCTCCTTCCTTGAATTCAGAATAAGATCTGAATCTTCTCTTGTAGACTGCTCTGGATCTGCCTTCTTAATGGGTTTCCCCTTTTCTTGTTGTCAGATTCTCTTTTCTGAAATAGCTTGATTACTTCTTTAGTTCTGTTGTTGTTTGGTTGTCAAGGATCAGTCCCTTATATAGAGTTTCCTCATGATGATCGGCTGATCCGGTTTGTAACAACCTTCTTATAGTTCTGACAAAGGTGTCAGACCTGTTGGTTATGACAGCTGTCGAGTCACCAGTCATGACAGCTAATTCCTTAAAGAATTTACAACTCAGCGTAACCACTCAACAAATTGCTTCATATGTGGCGACACAAATAGACTAAGTGTCGACACAAGTCTTGATGATGTCTACATAACACTCCATGTGTTGACATAATCATTCATCAGCTACTCGACACAACTTATGTTTGTATGTGTCGACACAAGTCCTATGTGTCAACACAACTACTCCTGGTCATGACATAACTGATCCTGGCAGATGGTGTTGAGTGTATATCGAGCCGTCGTTGAGTGTGTGTCGACAAAAGTCCTGTGTGTCGACACAACTTATGGTCTTGACAAAACTGATGCAGACAAATGGCGTTGAGTGTATCTCCAGCTGTTGTTGAGTGTGTATCGACACAAGTCCTGTGTGCCGACACAAGTCTTCAGACCCAGTATAACTGTTGCTGTAAGATGGCGTTGAGTGTGTGTCGACATAAGTCCTGTGTGTCGACACAAATCTTCTTAAGGTGTCGACACAATTCCTAAGTGTCGACACATGCTTTTATTCTGGTGTCGACATAAATCCTGGGTGTCGACACAACTTTTGCTTTAGGAATCGACAAAATTCCTTCCTTAGGTGTCGACACAATTATGGGTGTCGACACAGCTTCTTCTTTATGTGTCGACACAATGCCTGTGTGTCGACACAGGCCTTGCTTCTAGTGTTGACACAACTTCTGGGTGTCGACACAATTCTTCACAAGTGTGGACACATGTACTTAGAAAAATTTCTTGCAAACCTTACACCTGCGATATGAAACTCAAACATCCATCAATTACAAATTGATGTATATCATTAAGTAAGATGAGGCTTCTTCAAATCTGGTACATATTTTTCTATGTACCCAACAATCTCCCCCTATTTGGAGAAGTTATAACCCTTAGTCAAAGATATAAATCTCTTATAATAAAGCACATAAAAATAGATGTACATTCATTTCAGTGCAAGATAACATATAAACAATGAAAACAACTAAAATCAATAGTGAAGCTGATTTTATGTATTAATCAGAAAGTTCTGGGTTTACATGTTTTTCCTTAGAACAAAAACAAAAAGTTACATTGTTCTACACATAAGCCTATCTATCCTATGATTGACTAGGCTCCTTAATCTTTGCCTGCACAGTGGGTTCTGTATCATTAGCAGGTTTCTTTCCTTTGAGATCCTTCTTCTTTAATTCTTAAGCCTTTATCCTTTGCCTTTCAAAATAGTGAAAAGGCTTGGGGAAGTACCTGCTAGACTCCAGAGCATTAGCAGCTAACTTCCCAGCTTTTGCACTTCTTCTGTACTGAGGAATGGCTTCTTTCCTGCCTTGATTATTATTCCATTCTTCCTCAAAATACCACTTACCCCTATCGTAGATCTTTTCCTTTACAACCTTCCAGACAGTCAAAATAATATTCCTGGAAGTGGGGCTCTATTGCTCAAAATCTGGATTCAACTAAGCCTGTTCTCTGAACCTTTTCTTTGAAAGCTGTGCTTCCTTTTGAGCTTCCTTGGCAGCCTCTGACATATCTACATTTTCAATAATCACATTTTGTGCCTCCTGTGGAGGGCTGTACATTTTCTGCACTTCTTGTTGAACCATGTCAAAGTCAGCAGGAGGGTAAATAACCTGTGCAACTTAAGTCTGATCTCCTTCAATATTAGTAGGTTGCACTCCAAACTCAGAAACATTGTCATCATCACACAAAGGAGGAAAGCCAAGTGTAGCTCTGATGGAATTAGAGATCCATTTTGCATGATCAGAGCAAGCTTTGACTAACAATCTCTCCCCCTTTATGACTTCTCTAGTGATATGATCTCTCAGATCAGTCTTTTTAAATCTTATCTGATCATCCAGATATTCTGTACCTTCTTGATAGTAAGCTTTGAACTTAGTTAGGTACTCAAAAATGGTCTTTTGATAGGCTCCAATAGCTGTGTGGACAACAGCTAGACCTTCTTGTAGTTGCTTTGATATTTCAGTTTTCAAATCAGTGGAGAGACTGCCAAGTTTTTTGATGATTTTTTCATGGGAGTCTTTGAGGTTTTCATTGGACCTAAATTGATTTTATAAAATATATCCTTGCTTTGTGGAAATGTCCTCAACCTCAGTCTTCAGCAGCTGTTGTTGCTCAGCTAAATATACTACAGCATTGCCTCCCTTATGGAAGCAACCTGTCATCTCTTTATTGTGGAGATTGACTTCAAATCTGATTGACTTTATGTCCTGAGATAGCTGAAACTGCAGTTCCTTATTTGACTCATCCACATACTTTTCTAACGACTGCCTTTGTTCATCCAATTTTACTTGCATTTGGACTAGTAATGAACTGAAGTCCATGCTTGGAGCAGGTGATTGTGTGACTGTGTGCAAGACTTTCTTGTAGCTTGAGCTCTTTTTCCTGATTTCAACCATTTTTCTCTTCTTAGCCATAGAGGTTTCCTCATCATCAGAGGGTTGTGATGAGCTTTCTATATCTACTATGTCTTTATTAGATGGGTCATTCAGTAGCTCCTTCCCCTCAGTTCTTGGCAGGTCATTTTCTATCTGTGATTTCTCCCCCTCAGTCCTTGTAGCTGGTAAATCAGGAAATAGCTCTTCAATTTTTACCTCTTGGTTCATCTATACAGGAGGAACATGGTTAGTTTGGAAAACAAAAGGTTCTCCCTGGACATCCAGATTTTTGTCCAGGGCCTGTTATATAAAGGAGATACTTACTTGCTCATTATGCACATCTTGTGCCTCCTTCTCAGCAATGTCCATTGCTTCTTTATTTATATCTGATACAATATTCATTACTGTATCAGATTCATACTCTTTCCCTAGAGTAGCAGCATCAATTCCATCCCCTTGAGCAGGTAGCTCAGAAATTACAGTATCTTGTGTTGTTGGTTCAGGATTTTCTCCCCCTGGAGGAGTGACTACTTGTTGTTCTGGGAGCACACTGCCCTCCACTTGATCTTAAACATCTTTTTGGGGCCTGTCTTCATCTGAACTGAAGACCACTTCCTCTTCAGAATCACTAGAAGATTCTGATTGTTGAACAACTTCCTTCTTCTTCTTTTCTTTCTTTGCCTGCTTTTGTGGAGTAGAAACATCCTTGGTTAATACTCTATCCCACCTAGACAGAATTCTTACATCCATTCTCCTCATATGGTTGATTTTTGTTCCTAGAAGTTGTCTCATTACATCTGGTATTGCTGAAGCTGACATAAGCTTAGAACATTCCCAGATTTAGTTTCTTTATTACTTCTTGTATTTTGTCAAATACTACAGATGCCCAGTCTATTTTTACAGTGATGATGACCCTTGTATTAGATTGAACATGGAAACTGAAACTCTGTCATGTCCACAAGTCTTACACAGAATTACCTTGCCTATGATTTCAGACAGAAACTTTACTTGTGAATTCATCCCTTTCCTCGTAATGGATTATCCAACTTTGATATTATGGCCTAGCCCGCACCAGCTTAATGCATCTTTTATCATTGAAGGAATGATGTCAACGTCATCCTTAACCTTAGGAAGTTGGAGTGATTTCCTAATCGTCTTCAGTGTAAGATTCACTCGGGAATCTTGTACTATGGCTTGAATCTTCTTCCCGTCTATGTCCATAGTGGCTGATTAATAAAATTCCATGACTTTCTTCTTCCAGATCTTAGTCAGTTCTGAGACCAAGAATTCTAAACCATTCTCTGAAATTAGGGTAATTACACCCTGGATTTTTGGATACGCTGTCGTGAATCCATCACAAACCAACTCACAGCCTTTGTTCACCTTGTCTTCCTTGATGGGCGCCATTTAAGAAAGGGGGAGAGAGAGAAGAGAATATCGAAGTCGACACAAGGTCTAGAGCGAGAAATTATAAAGCGTAGTCGACAAGATTTTGGCTTCAAAAGACGCTCTTTAGTAATAATACTAGGTCTCGACAATACTTATATATGTCGACAGAAAAGATCTAGGTCTCGATAATACTTAGTTTTAGTCGACACGTCTATGTGTTGACATACTTATGTATTTTTTGACATGGACTGGTCATGACCCGACATAGAATGTCGACTTTGATTTTTGTGTGTCGACAAAAAAATCAGTTAACTTAAAGTCTCGACATAGTTATGTCGGCACCCATACTTCTATCGACAAAAATACTGTTTCTATGTCGACACATCTTTTTTCTTTGTCGACACAACATACTAAGTGTGTCAGCACAATTTTTTTGTATCGACGCAAACTTTGTACTTAAGCAAATTTCCTGAGTGAAATTGTTCTTACATATTCTACTTAGGAATGCTTGAGCTGACCTATTCTAGGTTCAACATACCTAATTCAATTTTAAAATGATTGAATTTAGTTTCATCTAGAGGTTTTGTAAAAATATCAGCAATCTAACTATTTGTGTTTACAAATTCTAGAATAATATCTTCTTTCTCCACATGTTCTCTTATAAAATGGAACTTAATTTCTATATGTTTGGTTCTACTGTGAGATACAAGATTCTTAGCAATTGAAATAACACTAGTAGAATAACATAATACTGTAATTCTACATACCTTGATGTCATAATCTTCAAGTTGGTGCTTTATCCATAATAATTGTGCACAACAACTTCCTGCAGCTATATATTCAGACTCAGCTATTGATATAGCTACACTTGTCTGCTTCTTGCTACACCATGACACCAGCCTTCCACCTAGGAACTGATAGGTTCATGTGGTACTCTTCCTGTCTTCTTTGCATCCTATAAAGTCTGTATCTGAGAAACCTGTTAGTATAAAATCTCTATTCTTAGGGTACTAATGGCCTAGATTAGGTGTGCCCTTAAGATATCTCAAAATTATTTTAACTATAGTATAATGAGATTCCTTTGGGCAAGCTTGGTACCTAGCACAGACACATATAGCATACATGATATCAGGTCTATTAGCAGTCAAGTAGTGTAGAGAGACAATTATCACTCTATACAAAGACTCATCAACAGGTTTCCCTATCTCATCTTTGCCTATATGCATACTTGTTCCCATTCGAGTTTTCATGGTGGAGGCTTAGTCCTTACCATATTTCTTAATCAGCTCGTTGGTGAACTTAGACTGGGATATGGACAATCAATCATTAGTCTGTCTTACTTGAAGTCCCAAGAAGAACTTCAGCTCACCCATACTGCTCATATCAAACTTCCCTTGCATAAGTTTGGCAAACTTTCTACAAAGGTTGTTTTCAGTAGATCCAAAGATAATGTCATCAATATATATCTGGACTAGGATTATCTTGCCTTTAGATTCCCTAAAGAATAGAGTTTTGTCTATCTTTCCTCTAGACAATTTATTCTAATTAAGAAAAGCAGATAAGGTTTCATACCAAGCCCTAGGGGCTTGTTTCAAACCATATAGGGCTTTCCCAAGCCTATATACATAATCAGGATAATGCGAATCTACAAAATCTGAGGGTTGATCAACATAGACTTCCTCTTTTAAGTCACCATTAAGAAATGCTGACTTTACATCCATCTGATATACCTTGAACCCTTGATAGGCAGCATAGGCCAAGAATAACCTTATAGCCTCTAGCCTTGCCACTGGGGCAAAGGTTTGATCAAAGTCAATCCCTTCCTCTTGCCTGTAGCCTTTTGCTACCAACTTGACCTTGTTCTTAATTATAGTGCCATTCTCATCAAGTTTGTTTCTGTAGATCCACTTGGTTCCTATAATATTATGATCCTTTGGTTTAGGAACCAGTTCCCAGACTTTAGACCTTCTGAATTGATTCAACTCTTCTTGCATAACATCAATCAAGTTTGTGCCTTACATGGCTTCTTCAAACTTTCTGGGTTTTATCTGTGATAAGAAACTTGAACATAAAACTGTGTTCATGTTCTTGCTACTTGTTAAAACACCTTGAATTGCATCACCAATGATTTGGTGAGCTGGATGATCATTCAGGTGTCTTATAGCTGGAGGAAACCTATCAACCTCATGGCTTTCTTCATTTTCCTCAACCTGATGCTCCTCATTATCTTCATCATCTAGTGAGCCTTATTCTCCCACTGGACAGCATGCATCTTTTTCTTCATCCATCCTAGGATGAGCTTAATCATTGATGGTCAACTTGTCCAGCCTGTCTGTTAGACCTGTAGAACTAACTGAAGAACTAGACAATTCACTGTTAATCAATTTAGACTCATCAAATACAACATGAACTGATTCTTCTACAACTTGAGTAGTCAAGTTGTAGATCCTGTATGCCCTACTATTATTGATGTACCCAACAAATATCCCTTCTAGGGATTTGGAAACAAACTTAGTTTGGTAGTTCTTACCATTAACTAGGATATAACACTTGCTACCAAAGTTTCTGAAGTAGGATATGTTTGGTTTTCTACCTTTCAAAATCTGATAGGAAGTCATCTTATGTTTCTTATTGATGGAGGCTCTATTGAGTACATGACATGCAATATTTACTGCCTCTGCCAAGAAGTACTCAGGGAGAGTAGTGTCACTAAGCAGTGTTCTACTTGCCTCAATTAGAGTCCCATTCTTTCTTTTAGCAACACAATTTTGTTGGGGTGTTCTAGGTGAGGAGAACTCCTGATGAATCCCAAGTTCTTCACAGAACTTTGTCATACATTCAGACTGAAATTCAGTTCCATGGTCACTTCTTATTTTGACCACTGAATTATTAAGTTCATTCGGAATTTGTCTAACAAAGGTCTGGAAAACAGTAGGAGTTTCAGATTTCTGTCTCAAGAAGAAAACCCATGTGAATCTAGAATAATCATCCACAATAACTAATGTGTATACTTTCCTACCAAGACTATGAATTGGCATAGGACCAAACAAATACATATGCAAGAGATATAAACATCTCATTGAATCTTTGGTATCTAGTGCATGGAAAGAGGACTTAGTATGTTTGCCCTTTTGGCAAGCTGAACACACACCCTCTTTAATGCACTTGACTTGAGGACCATTCCTCACTAATCCCATGCTAAACAACTGTCCTATAGACTTATAGTTCAGATGAGCTAGCCTCTTGTGCTATTTGACATATAGTGAAGTTTTCTCACCTACAACTTGGCAAATGGGTGAGTTGTTAAACTCACAATCTAGGTTAAGACAATAAACATTCCCTTTCCTAGTGCTAGTAAAAATGATCTCTTGATCACTTGACCAACTTATTCGGCACTTACCTTTGAGGAAAGAGATGTCATAACCTAGATCACTAAGTTGACTTATGCTAATCAGGTTATATTTTAGACCCTTCACATAAGCCACTTTAGTGATGGTAATTGAATCACTAGAAATATTACAAAATCCTTTGATGATTCCTTTTTCTGATCCGCCAAAGATCACTTTGGGTCCATTCTCTATGGGTACAAAGTCCCTCAACATTCTTCTTGTTCCAGTCATATGTCTGTAAAATCCAATATCCAAGTACCGTATAGGGGTATGGCCACTTGGATTCACCTACATCAAATAAAGAATCACTCATCCTTAGATCCCAAATTAGTTTTGGGTCCTAAGTTCTTGTTATTTTTAAAACTGTCTTGTTTACCAAGAGCTTCTATGATAGGTAAACTATTCTTGGTTTTAACACTTGTGTTAAACCAGCAATCCATAGCAAAGTGGCCTACCTTGCCACAACACCAACACTCAAATCTGTTGTACCTTCTCTTAGGTACAACCTTGTTGTCAGCAGTTCTTTTGAGTGTAGGTGCTGGAGAAGCAAACCCCAAGATTTCCTTTTAAATCTGATGGTCTTGCCTATAGAGTGTCCTATTCGCATTTTCATACTTACCAATGTGATCTCCATACACATTGTGACCATGAGTAATTTCATGATCATACCTGTTTGTAGGTTACATCACCTTCCTAAAGAAAATAGTGGGCTTAGAGGCTAGTGGCTGAACAGGGGCCTTACCTTTTCCATGTGAGTTTATGGCCCTTGTTCTTCCCTTAAATCCTAGACCAGTCTTACCTTTTTGAGAAATGAGGTTGTCTATTAAAGGCAAGACTGATTTTGGCTTAGAGAATTTAGCCACTAACTTTTTTTCTTTCTGAAGTCTTGCCTTCAGATTCTTGATATGATTTTCCTTGAAAGAAATTTTTCCCAACTGAATGTCAGTTATGTTCTTTAGTTTGGCAGCCTCATTCATTTTCAAATCAATCAGCTTGGCTAATTTGGTGCTGCATGCTTAAGGGATTCAATCTCTTTGGCCAGCTCCTTGACAAGAAGCTTGCTTCTCTTTATAGCTTGCAACAACCAACCATAATCATCAATGAGTTGGTGTACATCCCCTTGATACTAAGAACCATCCACATCTCTTGATGCAGATGCTTCTGATTCTGATCCAGTAAAATAATCAGACTCTAAGGGAGAATTATATACCTTGCTTGGACCAGGCTGATCCTGGCACTGATCTTTTTCTGACATGGCCATCAGCCCCTTACAGCAATGGTCTTCCCCTCCATTTATGGACTCCAGCATTTGTAGGAATTCTAGTTCCCTAAAATCCTCTTCTTTTGAGAACAACCCAACATATGCTTCTGCATCATCTTCTTCTCCTGATCCTGAAGATGAACAGTCTGTCCAACTCTTCTGTTTCTGAGCAACAAAAGATTTCTCCTTCTTGCCCTTCAGTTGATGCTTCTTCTTGTCCTCAGATTCAGTCCTTTTGTCTTGACAGTCAGCTATGACATGTCCAGGCCTGTTACAACAATAGCAAACAATCTTAGAATTAGTTTGTTTACTAGGTTTTGAGGCATACCTTTCCTCCTTGGGAGTCTTGTTTTTCTTATAATACTCATCCTTGGAAAAGGATGATGTTGTCTGGATCTCCACTTCTTCTTTTTTGAAATAAAAGGGGATAGACACAACTCTAGAGGGGGGGGGGTGAATAGAGTAATCAAAAATTGCACTAGCAAAGTTGACTATCTACTCAACTCCCTTGGAGTTAATTGCGGAATGAAAGTTATAGATATTTGAGATTAAACCTTAAAGCCTAACACAAGTGATGCGCACAAAAGGCAGCCAACTGTAATTACAGTTAAGGCTTAAAACCCTAAACAGCAACTAGCAATCCTAGTTAAAATCTAATCACAGCCACAATGCAAGTAATTAAATAAAGCAATCCAGACGACACAAGGAATTTATAGTGGTTCCCAAAACAACTTGGGTACGTCCACTCTTCTACCAACAAGGTAGGAATCCACTCAGGTTTTTGATCAGGTGCCCTGCCACCAACAAGATCTGCTTCAGGTAGATCCAGAAACCCTTTAGACTTTTGATCAGGTGTCTAAAAACCAACACAGGTTTTTGATCAGGTGCCCTGCCACCAAGGGATACTTTTGAAGGGAGTAATAACCCTGTACAGGAGGGGGAAAGGAGGTTAAGGTGTCTTCTCTATTTTATTAGAGAAGCACAATAACTTGCACTGAGCTAGAAGGCTCTAAAAGAATCAAGGCTCCCCCTGGCTAAAAGAACGTCCAGGTGAAGTCTTGCTTCAGTGCAGAAACACTTCAGAAAATACTGAAGGAAAAAGCTACAAGAAGATAAATAATATGAAATCAAATTTCTTCTTCAGGCAGCTATCTTCTTCTTCTTCAAAAGGCTCTGAGTGAAGATCTTCCTGTAAGCAGGAGAACTCAGGTTGAAGAAGAGTGAAGAACTAAAACTTCTTCTCAGTTAGATGTGAATGAGCTGAGAGCAGTTGGAAACTGTAAGTTCTTTGGTTTGAATGCTGCAGTTAGCTTTTCAATATGTGAGAACTAGTTGATTTCTTTCTTCAAAGAAGTCTTTATATAGCAGCAGCAGCAACGGCTCTAACTTGAGTTTGAATCTTGTCTTCTTCTGAATTCTGCAAGCTGGGCTGCAAAAAGCATAAAGCAAAACAAAAATACTGCAGGAAGATATCCTATAATAGGATAAAGCTTTCTAAGAAGCTGCAAATAATTCTGATGAAATAATATAAGAGAAAGTCACATCAGAAGAGACTCTTTACAGCCAAGGAAGACTTTTTGAGTCTAACGGCTATAAAGGACAGCCTGGCAGATAAAGCAGAAATCATATCTCAGCTATAAGACAAACAACTTTGTCAGAAAAGATTAGCTCATGCATAAGGAATAGAATAGATATTACATGGAAATGTTATCATAATTTCTTCAAATAATCTTTTATAAAATGTGCCAAAATAAGTATGAAATTAGTCACATCATAGAAGACGACAAAACTATTTAAAACATACAGCAAAACGTCGAACGACCCTCGGAGATCGTCGACCGAAGCACGGAGATCGTCGACCTATCAAACAGATAGTCGAACGATCCAGATAGTCGAGCTATCAAAGAAGATAGTCGAACTACCTCGGCAGATAGTCGATCTATCAGAACAGATAGTCGAGCTATCAGATAGTCGATCTATCAGGACAGATAGTCGAACTACCAAAGCAAAACAGATAGTCGACCTATCAAGCAGATAGTCGACTTATCACAGAAAATAGATAGTCGACCTATCAACAGATAGTCGACCTATTAGATATTTGAACTATCCAAGCAGATAGTGAAACTATCAAAGCAAAACAGATAGTCGACCTATCAAACAGATAGTCGACCTATCACAGAAAGCAGATAGTCGACCTATCAACAGATAGTCGATCTATCAGATAGTTGAACTATCCAAGCAGATAGTCGAACTATCAAAGAAGAGCAGATAGTCGACCTATCAACAGATAGTCGAACTATCAAGGGAAAACAGATAGTCGACCTATCAACAGATAGTCGAACTATCAAACAAAACAGATAGTCGACCTATCAACAGATAGTCGAACTATCAACGCAGACAGAACGTCGACCAACTGATAGACGATCGTCGATCAGCCGATAGACGATAGTCGAGCGACGTTCGACCATAGTCGAACGAAAAACTACTTAACCAAATATTCATCTGGAAAAGCAATTCTACACAACTAGAGAATCTAACCTATCAACTAACCTTTGACCATAGATAAATCTTGGGTCAAGAGACAGAAAGAGAAGACTGAACTCAAATCAAAACCTAGGGTTCCAACAATCTCCCCCTATTTGAGTTAAGTCTCTCAACAATTAAAACATACAAAACTAATTACTGAAAGTAAAATAAAATGCATAAAGGGAAATAACTAAGCAGATATCATCAATCAAACAGATAAACAATTAACTGTCAATCAATGAAAAATTAAGGTGCTTCAGAGTTAGGCTTAGGATAAAAAGAGCTAGAAACAAAAGTAATCTTTCTGGAGGGATCTAGAGCTTCTTTTTTCGATAACTTCAAGTCTTGTTCTCCAATAATTTTCAATTCTGTTGTTCTTGGGACCACTGCCTCAGGATGCTTTTCCATATACTTTGAAGGGTCAAATATCTCAGGTCTAACCTGGAACTTATCGAGCTCCTTCATTCTAAATTTCGACATTGTGGTCAATCCTGCAGTGTCCTTTCCTTCTGCTTTTGCTTTCTTAATTTGAGCAGCTCCAACCAGTTCAAGAAAACGAGCCATCCTAAAATTAGGATCAAGCTCTAGACTTTCATAAACATTCTCAGAAGATGTGTCAACTGGTTCTTTATCCTGAATAACTAGATAACAAGGAGGAGCAGACTTAGCAAATGTCTTGCTAGAATTATCAGATAAAAATAGATTGCTTACCTTTTGAAACATCCTTCTCAGAGTGATCTGGCTTAGGAGAGGTAGAGCTTTTAAGTTCTTTGGACTGAGGAGGAGAAAAGGTTGGTCTTTGATACACTACCTCCTTAACTTGTTCTTTAACAGTATCAGGTCTTTGATAGCCAGTTTGACTTTTACCTTGGTATCCTTGTGAACTTCTCCTTTGAGCTGACTGAGATGGATTTGATCTTTCAGATTGAGCAGCAGGTTTTCCAGATAAGTTTCCTGAGGCTCCTGCACTTAGAGGTGGAGGAGGAGGACCTCTAGGATTCCATCTAGGTACAGGAGAGTCATACCTCTTTGACTTTTTCCTTTGCTTTTGCTGGTTCTTAGAGAATAACATCCAATGCTGGAAGTCTTTTGACTTTGGATCAATTCCTTTCAGTATATAATACGGGGTATCATTATTTGGATTAGCAGGAGGAGGAGCTTCCACTTTTCTTTTCTTTTTATCAATTCTTTTTCTTTTAGACTCAGCAGACTCATCAGAATCGATTTCATCTTCAGAATTTGAGGAGATGGGTAGATCATATGGGTCAATAGCCTCTTTCATAGCCCTTTCTTTTTCCTTTCGAGCAGCTCTTTCTAGTTCTTCTTCCATGGCATCCTGTGCCAGGAGAGCATCTAAATCCTAACCTGGGGAATCATCTCATACAGTAGATTTTTGGATTTGAACATCTGCAGCTGATTCTTGAAGATCAGAAACTGTCATAGTGACCAGTTCTGCTTGCACTTCTGGCTGAGCAACTTCAGAAATTTGAACACCTGATTCTGGTTGAACTTCTAGAGCAGTTTGGATAACAGGTTCTTGAGCATCTAGAACTTCTTCCATTTTATCTGTAGTATTATGAATAAAATTTTTCTAAATGATATCTAATCATCCCTTCCAGATATTCCCATACAAGCATATAAGTTAACAAGTCTAAAAAGTAAGTAAAGGGAATACCTTCAGAATCGACCACTGCATGTCCTAACTCCCACAATTCATCTAGAAAGGCGGTGATGATTCCTTCTAGGTACAGGGCGACCAAGGGAGTAGAACATTCTTCTAAGCAGGCTTTAACAATAAATTTAGATTTCAACAAAGCATCAGAAATTTCCTTTTCAGATAGAGGAGGAGGAGCTGAATCTTCTATTGCTTTCTCTGCCACTGCATGATGATCTACTGGAGGGGAGGCCAAAGGCTGCTCTGAGACATCTTCATCAAGCATCTCCCCCTGCCTGATTTCAGTAGAAACTGAAACCAGGCCCCTAGAAGAAGAGGGCTCAGCAGACTTTGAGAGTTTTTGAATAGCAGCAGTCAAGGAGGAGATAGAAGAAGCAAGGGGAGCAATCGCCTCTTCGATCATGATTTTGATTGAGGGGGTAATTAACTCCACAATGCTAGAAATGAATGCAGGAGTTATTTCGAAGGATGATGATGATGATGGTGGTGGAGGAATTTCAGAGGATGGAAGATCAGCAGGGATGGTATATGCAAGATGAGCTGGAGAATGAACTGGAGATGGATGAGTGGATGCAGGGTGATCAATGTGATCAGAAGAGGGAATTGGAGAATGAAGAGGAGTAGAAATCTCAGACACCAACAAATCAAAACTGGGATGAGAGATCCCAGCAAGATGAGTCGGGAGAGGAGATGCAGGAGGAGATGCAAAGGAGAAGCAGAATGTCGTACTTCAATTGAAGTTGATGGAACTTCAACTGAAGTAGACGGCAAAATAGATGAAGAAGATGGAAGGGATAGATTTGCTGAGCCAGCTGCTAAAAGGGGGGAGTGACTGAGACAGTCCTGGTGCTCTCAGATGTAACTGGAGCAACCCCTGCGGGCACGGGCTTCAGGAAGGTCCTTTTCCATTTGGCGAACAGGGATGGATCCATCTTCTTGCTTGCGTTTATGGAGGTGGCAGCTGACACTAGCAGATGGGGATATTTCTCCTTCAGAAAAATCCCAACTACCCTTCCTAGGGTAACTTCTTTCTTGCCATTCTTTTTCCTGATTAAATCAAATAATACTCCTGCATAATTGATCTGCTTCTTATTTACAATTGCACACATTAGTGCAAATTGCTGTCTTGTAATATTATCGTGGGCAGAGTGCTTTCCCAGTAGCACTTTTCCAACTATTTCAGCAAGAAACTTTATCTTAAACGGGAAATTTACTTTGAGCAGCTTAGAGGGAATGCCTTCGGCATGTTCCAGCTCTGTTAACATCCTTCCAAACTCAGGAGTATCTTGCTCATACTCTTCTTCACCATTAATCAATCCAAAAATTTCAGTCAAAATAGCGGGAGTCAATGTTACCTCTTCTCCGCTAATGGTTCCAGTCATCGAATCGTCAGTTGAAGATGAAGAGAAAGCCCACTCTTTGATCTCTTGAGTGTTTATCTTTATTCTGTAGGACATGAGTTTCTCTTACCCTTGATCTTTGCACAGATTTAGAATTTCCACTATTCCTGGTTCGCAGCAGCTGAAGGCGTCGAAATCTACGCTGAAACTGGCATCAAACTTCACTACTGCAAGAAGCGCTGGAGAAATCGCCATCGAAAGAGTTGGAGAAGACGAGTACGAGGGAGAGACGGCGAGGACGGAGCGGCAGAAATCGCAAGACAAAGAGCAAGCGGGAAGACGGAATGCGAAAAGACGCTCTCCGTCGACGATAAAAGCAACTATCTCTTAACCTAGGTCGACCATCGGCTTTATATTAAAACAACGATCGTCGATCTATTTAAAAGATACTGGAGACGATGGTCGAACGGTCGTTCGACGATCGGTCCTGAAGTAGAGTAGTCGATCAATCGTTCGACTATTTCTGTCTTCACAAACAGCAAGCTGTCGTCAACCATAGATCGACGATAAGCTCGACCTAATCGACTATCATCGAACGCCGGTGACGATCTTCAAGCAGATAAGCTATCATCAACCATAGGTCGACGATAGGCTTGATCCCCTCGACTATCGTCGAACGTCGTTCGACTATCTTCGAACAAGTTTCAACAAGGCAGACGTCACACTTAGTCTCTTCCATTAATCATGCCTAGTTGAACTAAAAAGAACAGATGCTTCTGTTCATCTAAGGGCTTGGTGAATATATCACCTCTCTGAAGGTCTGTGGATATGAACTCAAGGCTGATCTTGTTCTTTTCCACACAATCTCTCAGGAAATGGTGTCGGATCTCAATGTGCTTCATTCTAGAGTGGTGCACTGGATTTTGTGCAATAGAGATAGCACTTGTACTATCACACATGATTTTTGTGTTCTTGTGTGAGTACCCATAATCCAAAAGTTGATTTTGTATCCACAAGATCTGTGAACAACAACTAGCAGCTGCTATATATTCAGCTTCTGTAGTTGAGGTTGAGACAGAGGCCTGCTTCTTACAGAACCAAGAGACCAATCTCTCTCCCTGGAACTGGCAAGTTCCTGAGGTACTTTTCCTGTCAACTCGACAACCAGCATAATCAGAATCAGAATATCCAATTAATTCAAATTCTGACTCAGCTGGGTACCAAAGTCCTAGATTTGGACATCCCTTCAGGTATCTCAAGATTCTCTTGAGAAGAATCAGATGAGATTCCTTGGGGTTGACCTGGAATCTAGCACAAAGGCATGTAGCAAACATTATGTCTGGCCTACTTGCAGTTAAATATAATAGGGAACCAACAATGGCCCTATAATTCTTTTGATCAACAGGCTTTCCCTGATCATCAGAATCAATAACTACATTAGTAGCCATAGGTGTATGCATTGCTGAAGCATCTGCCATCCCAAACTTCTTTACCAATTCCTTGGCATATTTGGATTGGGAGATGAAGATGCCATCAGCATCTTGCTTTACTTGGAGACCAAGAAAGTAAGACAGCTCACCCATACTACTCATCTCAAACTTAGAATGCATCAAGTTGGAGAATTTTTTGCATAGTTTGGGATCAGTGGAACCAAAAATAATGTCATCCACATACACTTGAACTAACAGGATTGTGTCCTTGTGGTGCTTGACGAAGAGGGTTCTCTCAACTACTCCCCTAACAAAGTTGTGCTCTAACAGGAAACTAGCTAGAGTCTCATACCATGCTCTTGGTGCTTGTTTTAGTCCATAAAGAGCTTTTTGCAACTTAAATACATGTGAGGGCTGAGTTGAAGAAACAAAACCGGGTGGCTATTCAACAAATACCTCTTCCTTTAGATCAGCATTAAGAAAGGCACTCTTGACATCCATCTAAAAAACTTTAAACTTCTTATAGGCTGCATAGGCTAAGAAGATCCTTATTTCCTCTAGCCTTGCAACAGGAGCAAAGGTTTGGTCATAATCTATACCTTCCTCCTGTCTGTAGCCCTGAGCTACAAGCCTAGATTTGTTCCTTACAATGATACCATTTGCATCCAACTTGTTTCTATACACCCACTTGGTGCCTATGATCAGTTGGCCTTTAGGTCTTGGAACCAAAGTTCATACTTTACATCTCTCAAACTGATTGAGTTCCTCTTGCATAGCAATGATCCAGTGGGGATCTAGCTCAGCATCTTTAATGGTGAGGGGCTCAATCTGTGAAAGGAAACAAGCATGCATCACATCCTGTCTTAACTGATGTCTTGTTAGAACACCAGCTGATATGTCTCCTATCACTTGAGATGTAGGATGATCTCTAAGTGTGACAACATCAGCAGGTGGGATGTGATCTTCAGCAATAGTTGGGATTAATTCCTCAGGAGGAATTTGATCTACTATTAGTGGAACAACAACAACTTCTGCAATGTCTTCATCACTGTCTGATTCAGTGATATGAAGAGTTGAAAGATGGAGAATCTCTTGAGTGACATCTTTGGTAGATTCTTGTACCTGCAATGAACTTGAGGAAGGGGAAGTTTCCTTCTCCTTATAAAACATTTGGGATTCATCAAAGGACACATGAACA
This sequence comes from Platanthera zijinensis, assembly GCA_039513925.1. Classification (NCBI taxonomy): domain Eukaryota; kingdom Viridiplantae; phylum Streptophyta; class Magnoliopsida; order Asparagales; family Orchidaceae; genus Platanthera; species Platanthera zijinensis. The sequence continues at coordinate 42,228,547 of CM077098.1, forward strand.
GACTCTTCAATTTTAGAAGATGATTTATTAAATACCCTATAAGCTTTGCTTACTTGGGAATATCCAAGAAAAATTCCCATTGAAGCTTTTGCTTCAAATTTTCTAAGGTATTCTTTATTATTATTATGAATATAAACTATACAGCCAAAAACTCTAAAATAATTTATTTTAGGTTTCTTTCCTTTAAGTAACTCATAAGGAGTTTTACACTTAAGCTTGTGTATCAGACTTCTATTCAAGACATAGTTGGCTGTGCTAACAGCTTCTGCCAAATAGGAAAGAGGCATACTAGCATCTGCCAACAATGTGCCAGCAGCTTCAATTAGTGTTCTGTTCTTCCTTTCAACTACCCCATTTTGTTGGGGAGTTCTAGGAGCTGAGAAGTTATGTTTGATACCTTCTCTCTCACAGAATTCTTGCATGAGAAGAGAGTCAAACTCAGTACCATGATAACTTCTGATCAAGGCCACATGAGTAGAGTACTCAGTCTGCACACATAATAGAAAATCTATAAGGGCATTGAAGTTATCAGCCTTAGTTCTCAAAAAGAACACCCAAGTGAACCTAAAGAAGTCATCTACAATGACTAGAGTGTAATACTTCCCTCCTAAACTCTATACATTTATTGGGCCAAATAGGTCCAAATGTAATAAAAACAGGATTCTAGGAGAATCACTTTTATATACTGATTTAAATGAATTCTTGGTTTGCTTGCCAAATTGACAAGCCTTGCAAAGGCTCTCCTTCTTGTAGGGGCAAGAAGGTAAACCTCTAACAAGGTTGTGTTTAGATAACCTAGATATATTCTTAAGGTTAACATGGCTAAGCCTTTTATGCCATAAAGTATTGTTATTGGTTACTTCATTAAACAAGCAGATTTCAGAGTGAGTTGAGTTAAAATCTACTAAATAAATGTTACCTTGTCTAATACCTACTAATACAACATTATTATTTAAAGTAATATTGCAAAGAGAGTTAGAGAATGATACCTGGTATCCAGCATCACATAACTGACTTACTGAAATTAGATTATGCTTCAGTCCAGTCACATAAGCAACTCTCTTGAATGTTACAGCTCCAATTGTCATCCTGCCATAGCCTTCAGTTTGACCACAGCTTGAATCTCCAAAGATTACCTTTGGGCCAAGCTTTGCCTTGAACCTTGACAGATGTTCTTTGTTTCCTGTCATATGCTTGAAGCAACCACTATCCAAATACCACTTATTTTGAGTGATAGGATAGGTCTTCACCTGCAAATAAATCAATTTAAACATTGTGGACCCAGGTAACCTTGGGTCCCTTGTTTTTCACATAAGAAAAACTGGAAATAAATGAATAAGCAGGCTGAGGGTGATAACCTAATGGGTAAGATCTCCTAGGTGGGATTCTCCATGCTGATGATGGGTCAATGAACCTAGGGTTTCTATTCATATTCGGGTTTCTAAAGTTCTGGTTGGAATTTTGAAATTCTTGTTGAAAGCGTCGATCGGCATTCGACGATTGGTACCCAGATCGTCGATCTCCGTTCGACCATTGGGCCTGCGATCGTCGAGTAGCGTTCGACGCCCTTTGTAATTCCGTAAATTTCTGTTTTCTTTTCTCTCTTTTAGCTTTATTTAAAGCTCTATTTACTTGATTAACTTGCTCAGTGTTTTTTATTTCACTAGATGAGATAAAATTCACTGGAGTTGAAAGTTGGTTTTTAAGAATGATTAGGGGCTCACTAGAAGATGCTTCTAAGCCTAATTTGTTATTGCCTGACCTAGTGTTAGATATGCTGGTTATTTCAAGCAACTTAAGGCTTCTACCATTCAGAGACTCTTCTAACCTTTTGGACTTAGCTAATTCATTCTTAAGGAATTTTATTTCTTCACTAGAAGTAGTGAGTTCTGCTGTTAACCTAATATTTTCATTAGCAATAAATTCAGATTCAGCTAGTTTAATTCTAAGCTCTTTTATTTCTTTTTCAGAGCTAATTAAATCTAAACATAAAGATTTAAACTCAGATTTAAATTCAGTAGATGTAAAGTCATAAGAAGACAGTACCTCATCTTCAGTTGGCATTTCTTCATCAGAATCTGAATTCTCTGCAGCTGAGTGATTGCTGCAGGCATCAATTACCATCAGGCAAACTTCCTTTGCCTTCTTTTCTTCCTCATCCTCACTGGAGCTTGAGGAGGAAGATTCCTCATCAGAATCGCTCCAGGTTTTAGCAACAAAGCCTCTCTCCTTCTTTTTGTTCTTGTAGGAGGATGGCTTGGAATGCTTCATGTGCTGATCCTTGTCTTTCCTTTTATCTTTGTTCTTTTCCTCTGGACAATCTGGAAGAATATGTCCAGGCTTCCTGCAACCATAACAGATTATTTCTTTAGTAGGAGTGCGATCATACCTTGGTTTTTCTTCATACTTTGAAGACTTCTTTCTGAAGTCTTTCCTTCCCATCTTGAGAAATCTTTTGGCAAATAATGTCATTAGTTCCTCATTGCACTGGCTGCCTTCAGAAGTGTCGGCAGCTTTGAGAGCAAGGGTTTGCTCTTTTCTTGTAGGAGTTGGGGTCTTTGCTTCAGCTTCTACTTCCCTGGACTTCAGCACTTGCTCAAAAGACTTGAGCTTGCCGAGAAGGGCTTCTGTTGAGATTACTGTTGTGCTTCTGGCCTCCTTGATAGGTCATATCCTCAGATCCCATGTGCTAGGGAAGCACATAAGAATCTTATCATTGACCTCTGTCAATGAAATATCCTTATCAAGGGTCCTCAGCTCATTGATGATTGAGCTGAGCCTTGTGTACAAAGCTTCAACTGATTCAGCATTAGTTTTCTTGAAATTCTCATACTGTGAGATAAGGTTGGACCTTCTGTCCTTCCTTTCATCAACTGAACCAGCTACAATCTGGTTCAGTGTATCTCACATAGCTTTTACTGAGGAGTAGTCAGCAACCTTCTGGAATACTTCTTCAGACATTGTCTGAGCCAGAATGTTCATTGCCTTGGCATCTGCTATCTTTGCCTTTTTGTATTCATCATTGTAGTCCTGAGGAAGCACTGCACTCATATCAGTTGATGATGAGGCAGTAGCTGCAGCAGGTGCTCTTGGTGGTCCTGTCAAAATAGAAGCAAAAATACTTTCATCAATAGAGTTCATATATAATTTAATCCTTGCCTTCCAGATGCTGAACTTAGCTAAGTTGCATGCTGGAGGTCTGGTGCTAGAGTAATCCTTGAACTGGGCCATGATAGTGAAAGTGAATATCTATAAACTTTGGTATCTATCAGGATCTTGTGACTTAGGTGTTAGCCTATTCAGTCAGTCAACCTCCCTCTGATACCAATTGAAAGAATAGGGGATAGACACAACTCTAGAGGGGGGGTGAATAGAGTAATCAAAAATTGCACTAGCAAAGTTGACTATCTACTCAACTCACTTGGAGTTAATTGCGGAATGAAAGTTATAGATATTTGAGATTAAACCTTAAAGCCTAACACAAGTGATGTGCACAAAAGGCAGCCAACTATAATTACAGTTAAGGCTTAGAACCCTAAACAACAACTAGCAATCCTAGTTAAAATCTAATCACAGCCACAATGCAAGTAATTAAATGAAGCAATCTAGACGACACAAGGAATTTATAGTGGTTCCCCAAACAACTTGGGTACGTCCACTCTTCTACCAACAAGGTAGGAATCCACTCAGGTTTTTGATCAGGTGCCCTGCCACCAACAAGATCTGCTTCAGGTAGATCCAGAAACCCTTTAAACTTTTGATCAGGTGTCTAAAAACCAACACAGGTTTTTGATCAGGTGCCCTGCCACAAAGGGATACTTTTGAAGGGAGTAATAACCCTGTACATGAGGGGAAAGGAGGTTAAGGTGTCTTCTCTATTTTATTAGAGAAGCACAATAACTTGCACAGAGCTAGAAGGCTCTAAAAGAATCAAGGCTCCCCCTGGCTAAAAGAACGTCCAGGTGAAGTCTTGCTTCAGTGCAGAAACACTTCAGAAAATACTGAAGGAAAAAAGCTACAAGAAGATAAATAATATGAAATCAAATTTCTTCTTCAGGCAACTATCTTCTTCTTCTTCTTCTTCAAAAGGCTCTGAGTGAAGATCTTCCTGTAAGCAGGAGAACTCAGGTTGAAGAAGAGTGAAGAACTAAAACTTCTTCTCAGTTAGATGTGAATGAGCTGAGAGCAGTTGGAAACTGTAAGTTCTTTGGTTTGAATGCTGCAGTTAGCTTTTCAATATGTGAGAACTAGTTGATTTCTTTCTTCAAAGAAGTCTTTATATAGCAGCAGCAGCAACGGCTCTAACTTGAGTTTGAATCTTGTCTTCTTCTAAACTCTGCAAGCTGGGCTGCAAAAAGCATAAAGCAAAACAAAAATACTGCAGGCAGATATCCTATAATAGGATAAAGCTTTCTAAGAAGCTGCAAATAATTCTGATGAAATAATATAAGAGAAAGTCACATCAGAAGAGACTCTTTACAGCCAAGGAAGACTTTTTGAGTCTAACGGCTATAAAGGACAGCCTGGCAGATAAAGCAGAAATCATATCTCAGCTATAAGACAAACAATTTTGTCAGAAAAGTTTAGCTCATGCATAAGGAATAGAATAGATATTGCATGGAAATGTTATCACAATTTATTCAAATAATCTTTTATAAAATCTGCCAAAATGAGTATGACATTAGTCACATCATAGAAGACGACAAAACTATTTAAAACATACAGCAAAATGTCGAACGACCCTCGGAGATCGTCGACCGAAGCACGGAGATCGTCGACCTATCGGACAGATAGTCGAACGATCCAGATAGTCGAGCAATCAAAGAAGATAGTCGAACTACCTCGGCAGATAGTCGACCTATCAGAATAGATAGTCGAGCTATCAGATAGTCGATCTATCAGGACAGATAGTCGAACTACCAAAGCAAAACAGATAGTCGACCTATCAAGCAGATAGTCGACCTATCACAGAAAACAGATAGTCGACCTATCAGATGGTTGAACTATCCAAGCAGATAGTCGAACTATCAAAGCAAAACAGATAGTCAACCTATCAAACAGATAGTCGACCTATCATAGAAAGCATATAGTCGACCTATCAACAGATAGTCGATCTATCAGATAGTTGAACTATCCAAGCAGATAGTCGAACTATCAAAGAAGAGCAGATAGTCGACCTATCAATAGATAGTCGAACTATCAAGGGAAAACAGATAGTCGAACTATCAAACAAAACAGATAGTCGACCTATCAACAGATAGTCGAACTATCAACGCAGATAGAACGTCGACCAACTGATAGACGATCATCGATCAGCCGATAGACGATAGTCGAGCGACGTTCGACCATAGTTGAACGAAAAACTACTTAACTAAATATTCATCTGGAAAAGCAATTCTACACAACTATAGAATCTAACCTATCAACTAAACTTTGACCATAGATAAATCTTGGGTCAAGAGACAGAAAGAGAAGACTGAACTCAAATCAAAACCTAGGGTTCCAACATTTTTCATGAACCTTTGGAACTACCTTGTAAAGGCAGCAAAGTCCTCATTAGAAGTGTGGTTATCTGATGTGTTGTTGTCAGGAATTCCTTCTTCTGCCTCAGCACTCCTTCTAGGTGGAGAAGGAGATTTTCTCATGCCCTTTCTTTTGCCTTCAGCCTTGAAGGCAACTGACTTATCCTTGTATTCAGACCTACTGCTCTTCTCTTCCTCCTTTCTAGCAGTGAGCTGCATTTCATATGATAGCAGCTTTTCAAATAGTATGAGAGGAGGTTTAACAGCAAGCTTGGCCACCTCTCTGATGGCACAAATCTTTGTGTCCCAGTCCTTTGTCAGAGACCTGATAAACTTTTCATTCAGTTCATAAGTGCTGAAGACTCTTCCATAGGTCATCAGCTCATTATCTATCCTGAAGAACTTTTTGTAACATTCAGCTATACTGTCAGTCTTGTCTTGTCTAAAGCTCTCATACTCTTGATTTAACATAGATTTCCTGTCTTCTCTGACTTCTTCAGTTTCCTCCATGTAGACAATCAGGGTGTCCCACATCTCCTTGGAGGTTTTATAATGCACCAGATTCTGAAATGTGGCATCATCTATAGCACTTACAATAATGTTCCGTGCTCTTTTGTCTAGTGTTGCCATAATGATCTCATCCTTTGTCATTTCAGAATAGTTATTAGGGGTTCTAACATTTGCATCTAGAGCTGATACCTTCATTGGAATGAAGGGCCTTCTTGTACAGTAATGTAGATTCTTGGATCAGAAGATTCCATAAACAATCTGATCCTTTCCTTCCAAATGCCAAAGAATTATTTCCTACAGATTGGCAGTTTCATAGATCCACACTGCTTTTGATTCTCATTTGAACCCATTCTTGAAATCTGTTAATTGCCTAGGAGATACACTCAGACTGTTAGTTCAATCTTTGAGTAACCTCCCTCTGATACCACTTGAAAGAATTATTTCAAGTGCCTAGACACCTAGAGGGTGGGGGGGTGAATAGCTTATAATTTTCTTTTATAATTTAGGCAATTAACTAGTATTAACACAGCACAAGAAATACAATCTATAGTATAGAAATCAAAGCACAACAAATAACAGATTTATAGTGGTTCCCCAAGGTATGGGTACATCCACTTTCCCCCTTCACCTATCCAGTAGAGAACTGGATTCAGCCCAACTTCCTTCCACTAGCTAAGACTTATACAAGTCTTACCTCAGATTCTTCCCAAGAATCCTACCTCAGGCCTTAGCCCTACCTCAGCCTCTATCACTAGGCTTACAACTAAAACAATCACAAGTCCTACACCTCAGGCCCTCTGCCCTACCTCAGCCTTAATAATTATTGGCTTACAACTCAGATCTTACAAAATATCATTCAAGAAATTAATTGTTTAAGAGATACAAAGATATCACCAGATAGATCACTCTACAGGTGAGAGCTTCTTGATCAGTTCTTGAATAAACTGAATCTTCAGATTCAACCTGACTTAACTGTTTCAAAGCATCTTGATAGAACAAAATAAGGTTGAACTCTTCTTGATGTAGAAGTTTATCTCCTGTCAGCTCCTTCCTTGAATTCAGAATAAGATCTGAATCTTCTCTTACAAACTGCTCTGGATTTTCCTTCTTAAGGGTTTCCCCTTTTTTGTTGTCAGATTCTCTTTCCTTAAATAGCTTGATTACTTCATTAGTTCTGTTATTGTTTGGTTGTCAAGGATCAGTCCCTTATATAGAGTTTCCTCATGATGACCGGCGGATCCGGTTTGTAACAACCTTCTAACAGTCTTGACAAAGGTGTAAGACCTGTTGGTTATGATAGCTGTCGAGTCACCAGTCATGACAGCTGATTCCTTAAAGACTTTAGAACTCAGCATAACCACTCAGCAAACTGCTTCACATGTGTCGACACAATTCTTGATGATGTCGACATAACACTCCATGTGTTGATATAGTCATTATTCAGCTACTCGACACAGCTTTTGTTTATATGTTTTGACACAAGTCCTATGGGTCGACACAACTGCTCCTGGTCTTGACATAACTTATGCTGGCAGATGGCGTTGAGTGTATATCCAGCTATCATTGAGTGTGTGTCGACACAACTTCTGGTCTTGACATAACTGATGCAGACAAATGGCATTGAGTGTATGTCCAGCTGTCGTTGAGTGTGTGTCGACATAAGTCTTGTGTGTCGACACAAGTCTTCAGACTCAGTATAGCTGTTGCTGTAAGATGGCGTTCAGTGTGTGTCGACACAAGTCCTGTGTGTTGACACAAACCTTCTTAAGGTATCGACACAAGTCCTTAGTATCGACATATGCCTTTCTTATGGTGTTGACATAACTCCTGGGTGTCGACACAACTTCTGCTTTAGGTGTTAACATAATTCCTGCCTTAGGTGTCGACACAATTCTGGGTGTCGACATAGCTTCTTCTTCAGGTGTGACACAATGCCTGGGTGTCGACACAGGCCTTGCTTCTAGTGTCGACACAACTTCTGGGTGTCGACAAGACTCATAACAAATAACTCATAATCTATAAATTGAAATGAGAAAAATAAATATTAGTTTAAAGATTCTCTATCTAAATCTTCATAATCAAAATTACATTAAATAAAGTAATATTGGATAAGCAAACGATATAAAAATCTTGGATAAGCAAATGATAATGGTTGAATAGGGGTAACAATATTGGTGTCGACAAATTATAGAAATTTGTATAATAATATTGTATTTAGTTTCTCTTATCAAAATAAACAAGGACCCAAGGTATCATCCCTTAGGATATAAAAATATTGTATATGACTGGCTGTAAGGACCCAAGGTATCCTGGGTCAAGAACAACTAATTCCTGTTATTTTAGATAAGAGAAATACCACCTAGAAGATATCATCCCTTAGGATATAAAAATAAACAAGAATTTTCTATTATTTCTAGTTTCTCTTATCAAAATAAACAAGGACCCAAGGTATCCTGGGTCAAGAACACCTAATTCCTTTCTATGCAGGTGAAGGACTGTCTAGTCTTTAATCAACAATGGTATCTGGACAGTGGATGCTCAAAGAATTTGACTGGCTGTAAGAACAATCTAACAAACTACAAGTCCAAGCTAGGTCCAAAGGTGATCTTTGGTGAGTCCAACTGTGGCCAAACTAAAGTCTATGGAGATGTTAAAGTTTGATCAGTCACCTTCAGGAAAGTTGCCTATGTGAGTGGCTTAAAGCAAAACCTAATATCCATAAGTCAATTATGTGATGAAGGCTATCATGTATCATTTAACTCATCCTCCTGCATTATTTATTGTAAAGAAAACAAACCTGTTTTAACTTGACTTAGACAAGGCATCATATATGTAGTAAATTTTCAATCAGCTAGTTCAGAACTTTGTTTATTTAATCAGGATAGCAATCAAAATGAATTTTGGCATAAGAGATTAGGACATGTAAATCTTAAAAATATTGCTAAGTTATCTAGGGACAACCTTGTTAGAGGATTGCTATCTGGTCCCTACAAGAAGGAAGGCCATTGTAGGGCTTATCAGTTAGGAGAGCAAACTGAAATTCGCTTTAAATCTGTAAATAAAAGTGACTCACCTAGGATATTTGTCTTGTTACATATGGACCTTTTTGGCCTTATTACTGTACAAGGCCTAGGAGGGAAATCTTATACTTTAGTGATTGTAGATGATTTCTCAAGATTCACTTGGGCCTTCTTTTTAAGATCTAAGTCAGATTACTTTAAGGTTTTTATAGATTTTCTCAAGAACATACAGATTGAGTACTCTACTCTAGTTGTATTGATCAGAAGTGATCATCGTACTGAGTTTGAGTCTCATCTTATGCAAGAGTTCTATGAGAAGGAAGGTGTCAGGCACTCCTTCTCAGCTCATAGAACTCTCTAACAAAATGAGGCTGCCGAAAGGAAAAATAGAACTCTAATTGAATCTACAAGCACATTACTTGCAGATGCTTACATGCCCCAATCTTTTTGGACAGAGGCTATGAGCACATCAAACTATGTACTGAACAGAAGTCTGATACACAAGCTTAAGAATAAGACTCCTTATGAGTTACTTAAAGGGAAGAAACCTAAAATCACCTATTTTAAAGTATTTTGATGCCTATGTTATATTCATAATAATGTCAAGAAATACACTAGAAAGTTTGAAGCAAAATCTGTAGAGGGAATTTTTCTAGGATATTCCCAAGTCAGCAAAGCTTATAGGGTATTTAACATATCCACTTTAAAAATTGAGGAATATGTTCATGTTACATTTGATGAGGCTAACATGTTTTATAAGGAGAAAGAAGTTTCTACCAATAACATTTTGTAGGTACCTCACTTGTGTGAGAAATTGTATGATCTAAACCTCACCCAAGAGGTCCATCACATCCTTCTCCATAAGTTGAAGAAAGTGAAGAAGAAAGTTTGGAAGTGACTGAACTTCCTCCAATAGCTAATATAATTCCATAAGAGGAATTAATTCCCAATGCTATTGCTGAACCAACTCCTCTAACTAATCTTGTCACACTTAGAGATCATCCTGTATCTCAAGTGATTGGAGACATATCAGTTGGTTTGCAAATAAGGCATCAACTCAACCAGACATGATGCATGCTTGCTTCATATCTCAACTTGTGCCCCAATCCAAACAAGATGCTGAGTAGGATCCACACTGGATTATTACAATGCAAGAGGAGCTCAATTACTTTGAGAAATGCAAAATTTGGGACTTAGTTCCTAGACCGAAATACTCAGAAGTTTTTGGAACTAAGTGGATTGGGTGCACAAGGTGTCATCATTAGGAATAAAGAAAGGCTGGTAGCACAAGGATACAGACAGGAAGAAGGGATTGACTATGATCAAACCTTTGTACCAGTTGTAAGACTGAAAGTTATCAGAATTTTTATTGCATATGCAGCCTACAAAAAGTTCAAAGTCTACCAAATGGATGTCTAGAGTGCCTTCTTGAATGGTGAACTCCAAGAGGAAGTATATGTTGAACCACCACCAGGTTTTGTTTCTCCAACTCATCCCTCTTTTGTTATGATATTCCATAAAACTCTTTATGGTTTAAAGCAAGCTCCAAGAGCTTGGTATAAGACCCTATCTAGCTTTATTTTAGGGCATAAGTTCACTAGGGGCAATGTAGATAGGACTTTGTTTACTAGAAATCATAATAATAACATATTGTTAGTACAAATATATATAGATGACATCATTTTTGGTTATACTGATTCGAAGCTATGCAAAAGGTTTTCTGACCTAATGCATTCCAAGTTTGAAATGAGTAGCATGGGTGATCTTTCTTACTTCCTTGGTATCCAACTGAAGCAATCCCCTGATGACATTTTTATCTACCAATCCAAATATGCTAAGGAATTAGTTAAAAGATTTGGGATGACTGATGCCTCAACCAAGAAAACTCCCATGGCTTCCAATGTTGTGATTGATTCTGATGAACATGGCAAGCCATTTGATCAAAAAACATATAGGGTTATTGCTAGGTTCTTATTATATCTCACATCTAGTAGACCATATATAATGTTTGCTACATGTCTTTGTGCTTGGTTCCAGGTGAACCCTAAAGAACCTCACCATAATTTTCTTAAAAGGATTTTAAGATATATAAAGGGTTGCCAAAATCTAGGACTCTTTTATCCAACTGACTTAGAATTAAAAGTAACTGGATTCTCAGATGCTGACTTTACAGGATGTAGATTTGACAGGAAAAGCACATCCGGAACATGCCAGTTCTTTGGTGACAGGTTTATGTCTTGGTTTTGTAGGAAACAAAGATCTTTGTCCACCTTAACTGCAGAAGCTGAATACATTGCAGCTGGCAATTGTTGTTCAAAAATATTATAGATTCAAAACCAACTCCTAGAATATGGATACAATCTAAATAATTAAATTGTATTTTGTGATAGTTCTAGTGCAATTTCTATTGCACAAAATCAAGTACATCACAGTAGTACAAAGCATATAGATGTAAGACATCATTTCATTAGAGACTGTGTGATCAAAAAGAAAATTAATCTTGCCTTTGTCTCTACATATTTACAAAGAGCAGACATCTTCACCAAACCTTTAGATAAGAAGAAACATTTGTTCTTTCTGAATAAGTTAGGTATGATCAATGGAGAAGCATTAATTTAATTTTCTGTCTGAGGTCGAAGAATTTTTAATAGTTTGTCGAACAGAGATCGATCATCTGAGAACAGTTCTTCAAAAAATTCGTCGAACTGATATCGAAGAACTCTCTATATGAACTTATTTTCGTCGACCTGAGATCGATGATCTTGCTTCAGAAAATTATTCGTCGACCTGAGAATGACGAAAAGTGTTCCCTCTTCCAACTGAGATTGACGATATTATTTCTTCATGAAATTTTTCGTCGACCTGAGATCGAAGATTTTTTTCTTTTCGCAGGACGGAGTTTGTCGCTTCACTTTCTGAAAACATTATAACTAGGTTTTCTTCGAGCTCCATCCCACTCTTTCTATTCTCTTGCACTTCATCTCTCTATCTTTTTGCAGGAAACCAATGGCAATTCCGACGATTTCCCTTTCCGGCATGAAGTATGACACAGGCTTTGACATCAACTTCGACTCGTTTCGTCATTCCGATCAAATCTTCATGGACATTCTGCAGTTATTTGAAGATCAGAATATGAAGACTTTCATGACCACCAGAATCAAGTTAGTAGCAACAGAAGAGAATGGGTTTATACTTCAACTACTCTATATGTAGATACGATGACTGGCACAATCTCAGGAAATCAGGTTCCCTTAACACCTACCTTTTTAATAGAGATTTTTGGTTTGGTTAATGGAGATGAGGATATTGAGATAGATAGTTCTGATTATGATAATATATTGATAAAAATGGGTCATTCTGATGGAAACCCTAACAAACTTCTTTAAAAGAATTTATCTGTTGAATTCAAATATCTCGTTGATGTTGTGGGTAAAGTATTGTTGGGCAAACACAAAACCCATGATTATATTACCAGGCACCAGTTCTTAGTGATGTGTGCTGTGGTGAACAAGAAGGAAGTCAACTGGGGAAAGTTACTATTTGATTTAATCAAAAATAAGAATACTAAGAAGGAAGTAGGTTTTGGTAGGATTTTAGGAATTTTCCTCCAGGCCAAGGCATCTGAATCATTGGTCTCTCAGACCATAATCATTAATGCATCCAAGAGGCTGACTTGTGCCTTATTTGGCAGATAGGAGAGGGCCATAACTAAGCCATCTAGGGCTTCCTCTTCTTCCAGGACTTCTGAGGACACAAGGGCAGTAATATCCACTCCTCCACCTCCAGAAGATGTTCTTCCCTCCATCAGAATTCCTTCACCTCCCTCTCAACAACAACCATCTTCCTCTTCATTTGCTATTTTCACTTCTACCCATCTAACTTCACCTTTTCCACCACCATCACCTCCTCAGTCATCTATCATCATTCATGAGGATGAAATTATGATTGATCTCATTCCTCCTCTATCTCCACGTCCAAATAATATGGATGTAATTCCATCTACATCCCCTCAACCCAACATCAATCAGTTATCTCCACCTCCACCATCTCTACAGCAATCCCCAGCTCAATCTCCCAACCAAGAAATCTCCACCACATCAGCTCCTACCACAAAAATTCCCTCTACATCAATTCCAACCACATCTACTACCATTCCATCTGACATTCCTCCTAATCCTACCTCCATATTCCAAGAACATATTCATACAGATTTCCCTCAGTATTTTTCTATTTGTTCAAATTGTGGCCATAATACTCCTTATACCCCCTCTACTCCAGAACCTTTATATCTAAATTTCTCTGACATTTCCAAGGATCTTCTAAAATTCATCTCTCCCTCTCTAGAGCAATTAATAGAAAATGTTATTGCTCCTCTCTCTGCCTCTATTACTTCTCTATCTACCAAAATTACTGCCCTCTCTACTATCGCTTCTTTTGGGGGCCTGGCTTCAGGACCATCTAAAACCAGGCAGGGGGAGATGTCCTATGAAGTAGTTCCAATACCTCCTCTAGCTGCAGTAGTAGCAGTTCTAGTTCATCTCATGATAGCAGCAGCAATAGATTCTCCCGAGGAAGACATTCTAACAAATCTTATAGATATTATAGATGATTCTGATATGGCTTATGGTACAGATGCAGAAATAAGCACTGCTGGTGATTTTATTATAAATCCTTAAGATGATTTGAATTCTTTGCTCAATTCTTTCAATCTAATTTACAGGATTTACAAAAATGCTTTGGCTAGATTTGATGTTGATTACTCAAAGGCAATTATTTGTTTTACTGCTCCTATAAGTCTTGAATTTGTGGTCAACTCTAGGCAAGCTTTGCAGCTCCTGTAATTTCTGAATTATTAGTTGTTGAAGAGGTTTGCAGTCCTCCTCCTCGCATGTGGTCTGAGTCCCAAATTCAAGATTTGGATGATATCTTGTTTGCTGACATGGAAGAAGAGAACGGAAATCAGTTTGTTTCTGAAAGTTTTACAGAATCAGAATTTCTAGTACAGCCTCAGGCTGAGAAGCAGATCTCCAAAGAAAATCCAAAAGAGAATTATGATTTATATGCCCATCCTTCTGGATCATCTGATGATGATGATTATGATAATAATAATTATTCTGATGACTCTGGTCCTAATAAGACTAAATCTAAGAAGAGAAAAGTTCCTGTCTAGGCTAGTCTTAAGCCTAACCCAACTGCGACACACCCTACTACATCCTGAATAGAATTACCCCTTATCCAAGTATGCTTAAGTGGATGTGGCTTTCTAAAAATGAGCAAAAGGCTAGGAAGAAGAGAAGGAGATACACTCCTCCTCCTCAAAGTAACGTGAGAGGACCTCCTACTCCTGCTGCTGTAGGTGCTACAGGAAATATCTCTCAATATTCAGGAAGTGTTGCAAAGACTCAGAAGCCTTCTTCAAGCACTTCTCAATCTCAAAGACCATCCTCCTAAAAGTCCTCTAGACCATCTGGAAGATACAGTCATTGCAACCCTCCAAAGTCCTATTATCAAAGTAAATCTCAATAGTCTCTGCCTTTAATAAATTTTCAACAGAAATCTATTATTTTCAGAAACTCTCGAAATTCTACTCAAGATGCTTCTAAACCTGATCTAGAGAGACCTCACTCTTCAGTTTATGAACCTGAGTTTGATCCCAACTTAAGAATGGCTAGATTTAATAAAATGATTGGCTTGTCTCAGATGAACAAAGTAAGAGAAGAAGGGTCAAATCCATCATAATTCATTATAATGTCGACCTACAGGAATAAAGAACTAGACAAATTTCTGGTAGACAGACATTTATTTGATCAAAATGTGTATATGTAGGTACATCTTAAAGTTGTTGTTCCCAGAGCCTCATATATTACTGATGAGTCCTCTTTTTATAGTTATTTTCAGACTCATCTGGGCTTGTTTTCTTATGCTAGCACTTCACTTTTAGTTCATTATCGTTTATATTTCATCTTATCCTTATTTCCATAGGAAGTGAACTTTCGGTCTGTGGTTGTGTATTTTTTGTACTTTTATTGTTTGTACTCCTTTTTGTGCTTGTCGGGAATGTCTTAACATATTAGTGATGGGTTAGGGGATGTGTGCGTGTTCCGATGATGTTTTATAGCAGCAATACTGCACACGATCATCAGATTTATTGTGCACAACCACTGGTCATGCGCTGATGATCGTGCGCACATGTATTCTGATTTCCAGATTCTGCCTTGGATAATCGCACGACCACTGTGCATAGTGCGCATGACCACCGTCCGTGCGCCACTGTTCATGTGCACTGATTCCTCTTTTCCTGGAGTTTTGTCTGGGGTAATCGCACGACCATTGGACATAGTGCGCACGACCACTGGTCGTGCGCCATCGCTCATGCGCGTTACCCCAGTTATTCTTTTATTTCTGTCATGCCAATGTGCACGATCATTGGCCATATTGTGCACGACCACTGTTCGTGTGCCTGTGATCATGCACATTATTAAATTTTGCTTTATATAAATACGTAGGTTTCTCCCTAATTCCAGATCAATCGCCATTTTCAACCGTTTTTCGCCTCCGACGAAGGGTTCTTTCGTTCCCCTTCATCTTCTACCCTAGGGAGGTGATCTAGGCATGCCTTCACCGCCAAATCCAAGCCGGAGCTTCCTCTCGGCCTCCTCCTTCATCCTTGTGCTTCAAGAAGAGCATTGACCTAACTTTCTCCATCAAGCTAGGAGAAGTTGTGCCATCCTCCACTGGCTCGTGACAAGAAGAAGACGGGTCCATTGGGAGTGAGTGACAGCCTCCTCTACCCCGGATGTAGTTGAGGACCGAGCATGGACGCGGATTGACAACCGGATGATTCCATCCGTGAACCCTCGGAAAGACTTCGCATCCGGTTGATTTCGCACACATTTCCTCTCTTGTTGTTATAGCATAGTTAAACTCTTTGTAATTGACGAAGTATGCTTATTGTAATAAATGATTATGTTAAATCAGGTCTATGTGATTGTATGTTTTCATTATTTGCTTAAGGTGCGCCATATTCCATCCACCATCCACCCTTGCCGCACTAGCAATTGATAGTGGCGTGCGTTGCGAAGAGGTGCTCTTGACCCTCATTCTGCAAGCCTACTTGTCCATCCGCCGTGCGATTCGGTGCATAGTGGCCCGACTAGTCTTCCTTCTCGCCTGGCGAAGCATTGCATAGTTGCATTGCATAGGATTTGTTATTAGTATTTTAATTTCTTTTTCCGCAAATATCAAAACCCCCAATCGTAAACTCTGACCAAAGGACTTCAATCTCAATTCCTCCTCAAAATTAACTCCACCATACTATGTTCCCTCGAGATCGATTCTTGGGAAAATTCGCCCATTTTATGTTACTTGTGCGACCGTTACACTTGTCGTCAGCGCATCAAGTTTTTGGCGCCGTTGCTGAAGAACACAGTCGTGTGAGTTTCTAGAGAGGGAGACATGAGATTTCTTTCCTTTTCCTTTGTAAATCGCTTTTGTTTTGTTCTATTCCTGTTTATCTTGCGTTTTTATTGTTTGTTTAGGCAACTGTAGTAATATATTTTTGGATTTAGTAATGTTCCCAATTTATTTTGAATCTACTATTTCGACACAATGTGGGGATATTCGTATGCCCAATGTCATTGGTGTGGAAACTTCTCCCATGCTAGTCATGAATTCCCTACGAGAGATATTGGGCATAAGCCTCAGCGCACAATGAATGAGATGTTGTTTTCGTACAGTCCTTCAACACTGTGCCCCAAGCTTATGGCCATTCATCCTCGCCACAAGCACCGTTCTCTTATTCCTCTCCGGCCCCACAAAGACCGCAGAGTACTGGGAGAAAGTGTTTGTTTTGTCGTAGAGCAGATCATGTCCTGAAGGATTGTGCCGAGTACCTCCGTGTTAAGGAAGAGGATGATGAACAGGACATCTGGGTCAACCCGACTTCTACCCTCGGTTGAACACCTTCATAATCTGGTTATGTGTCCCTGTCACCTTCATTTTTTGAAGGGAATGATGCGGACACAACCACCAGATGTGTGGCTGATCTTGGCTTCGACATGGCTGAGCCCATCTCTCCTGTGCAAACATCTGCAAGTGTGGAGCCAATTCTTTATGAGGAACCTACGCTTGACTTTTATCAGAGCAATGTTCTTCCTCCTTTTGTGCATTATACTACAGTCGTTTCCAATGACATTTTTGAAGATGCAACACAAGTTGAGGCTTGTGATACATGGATTTTTTCCACTCCAATGGAGGAGGACAACATTCCTGGTGTCGACGATTCTCCCTCGACACCAAAGGAGGAAGTCCTAGTCTTGGTGGAGGCCTCTATGGATCCTACTGAGCCTTGTTGCATTGTTGACAATGCCGACAATATTTTACTACCTCAACCTTTGGGGAGAGAAACCGGGATCACTCCCCCGATTATTTCCTTATGTTCTTCATCTCTTTTAATTCTTGACCCCCCCTTCTTTATCTGAGCCTGTGCAGGTTCAATCTCCACGAGTAAGTTGGGTTGACGTTGAGCCTTGCGCTGAGGCTATCAACAAGTGCATCCTCTTGTGTGAGGAGGTTCCGACCTCCTTCACAGTGGAAGCCCATTAGCTAGCACTGTATGTTAGTTAAATAAGTCGTGCTGGGATGACAATAACCCCTGTACTTATCTTAAATTTTTTGCATTTCATTTTTCATGTCTAGATTAGTTTTAGTATTATTTTTTATTTTGTATATTTTTTATTTTGTTTTTTCGGAGCTCACCCCTGCAGGTATTCATGACAACTTCGTGTTGGCGGGGTTGTGATTCCTCGTATGGCGGGTATGCTTCTAGTTTTTTCACGCGTCTTCTGGTATGCTCAATGGCTGAGCATTGGGGAACCTCTTCCCTTAGATCTTTATGATTTTAATTTCTACATCATATGCTGTGTAGTTGAGTTTAAGTCTGGGGGAGAGTCAGTTTTGTTACCTTTTGCACGTGCACACTTCATGTGCATACTAGAAGCATTTATAGTTTTATTTTGTTTTATTCACTGCATTGCACACCACTGCACCCACATGATCGCGTGCTTAGTTGTTAGCGTGTCGTGAGTTAAACTCATTTCTTTATTATATTTAGGATAATTATGGTGTTGGCTTAGGATTATGATACAGAGTAAAATGTTGACTTTCCTGTGCTCCTAGTCAATTGCTCTCGTCTCATGTAGAAATTCGAGTAGACTTAATTTTTCTGAATGCTTATAGTTTTATATTTTTTCTATTTGCGTAAATACTTTTTATTCTACCCAAAAATTGGTGAATCCGGTGTGAATCAAACGGTAGTGTAGGGATGCGTGTAGCCATCACTAGACTAATTTTGCTAGAGTCGGGAGGAAGGATCATCTTTCTCGGTGGCTAAGAACTTGCCCCAAGCTACTCTCGAAGCATTGGTACATGGTTAGTCTTGCGTGAGTGTGATGTAAGCCTTCCTTTTGGCCCGGTTGAGCTTTGTACCGTTCCTAACTTCATATCCACGCTAAGCCCCGTTATGCCTACCCATTCTTTTGATTCAGCTCAACCTTCATTCACCAAAGCCTCATAGCCGATCCTAGTAGTGCACCCAAGTCGAGCTTTAGTGTTTTATATTTTTATGTTGGGGTGTTGATGTGGTGATCTTCTTTGGGAATATGTGGAAGTGCTCAAAGATTTATATTAGCTGAGATGAAAAAGAAAAGGATGAAAAAGTTTATAAAAAGAAAAAGTTAAAAAAAGCAAAAGTATAATTGAAAATCTTTTTAGAGATGTGTTTATATTTTGAGTAGGCGGTGCCCACACCCATATGTTAAAAAGTTAAGTCTGGGGGTGTGGTTCACTCGCGTGTATTATGGTTAGCGGTTGGATTCATTCTGTTTATGATAGCTCATTTGGGTTAGGTGTATAGCCTTCATGTTTATGCTTGTTTACCTCACGGTAACCCAAGCCCCATCTCTTATCCTAAAAGTACTACAGATTCACGCTTGAGTCGAACTATTGCCGTGGAGAGAGTGTGAACGGGCAAGCGTATGGTCCCCGACATTGGTGGATTCCTTTGGAGGTGATCCTGAGCCTCAGTCTTATGCAAAGCTCACCTTAGTATCCTGCATACTTTCTTCCTATGTGTGACCGGATGATTCACCGTGATTCCATTTTTGAGTAGTAATAAAATTTTGATACGCAATGTGAACAATATAAACTATTCTGCATACTTATAAATTTTCTCTATTGTATTTTTATGCACGCGAGCATGAGACTTCGCATGGTACTCTGTTTTTAAATTTATCTATTAGCTTGTAATTTTCTCTATCTGCTTAGATTTTGTTTGCTCGGGATGCGCTAAAAGTTAAGTCTGGGGGTGTGATGAGTCCTCTTTTTATAGTGATTTTCGGACTCATCTTGGCTTGTTTTCTTATGCTAGCACTTCACTTTTAGTTCATTATCATTTATATTTAATCTTATCCTTATTTCCATAGGAAGTGCACTTTCGGCCCGTGGTTGTGTATTTTTTGTACTTTTATTATTTGTAATCCTTTTTGTGCTTGTTTGGAATGTTTGCACATATCAGTGATGGTTTAGGGGTCATGTGAGTGTTCTGAGGATGTTTGGAAGCAGCAATACTGCGCACGATCATCAGATCTATTGCGCACGACCACTGGTCGTGCACCGATGATCGTGCGCACGGGTATTCTGATTTCCAGATTCTACCTGGGATAATCGCACGACCACTGGACATAGTGTGCACGACAACCGATCGTGCACTAATGTTCGTGTGCACTGATTCATCTTTTCCTGGAGTTCTGTCTGGGGTAATCACACGACCATTGGACATGGTGCACATGACCACTAGTAATGCGCCATCGCTCGTGTGTGTTACCGCAGTTCTTCTCTTATTTCTTCCATACCAATACACACAATCTCTGGCCATAGTGCGCACGACCACTGGTTGTGTGCCCGTGATCATGCGCATTGTAAAATTCTGCTTTCTACAAATACACAGGTTTCACCCTAATTCCAGATCAATCGCCATTTTCCACTCTTTTTCGCCTCCGACGAAGGGTTCTGCCATTCCCATTCATCTTCCACTCTAGGGAGGTGCTCCGGGAAAGCCTTCACTACAAAATCCAAGCCAAAGCTTCCTCTCGGCCTCCTCCTTCATCCTTGTGCTTCAAGGATAGCTTTTACCTAGCTTTCTCCATCGAGAAAGGAGATGTGGTGCCATCCTCCACCGGCTCGTGACACGAAGAAGATGGGTCATTGGGAGTGAGTGACCGCCTCCTCTACCCCCGACGTAGTTGAGGACCGAGCTTATAAGCGGATTGACAACGCGATGATTCCAACCGTGAACCGTCGGTAAGACTTCAGATCCAGTCGATATCGCAAAATTTTCTTCACTTGTTGTTGTAGCATATTTAAACTCTTTGTAATTGATGAAGTATGCTTATTGTAATATACGAGTATGTTTAGTCAGGTTTATGTGATTGTATGTTTTCGTTATTTTCTTGAGGTGCGCCATATTCCATCCACCATCAAGCCTTGCTGCACTAGCAATTGCTAATGGCATGCATTGCGAAAAGGTGCTCTCGACCCTCATTTTGCAAGCCTACTTGTCCATCCTCCCTGCGATTCGGTGCATAGTGGCCAGACTAGTGTTCCATCCCGCCTGGCGAAGCATCGCATAGCGGCGTTGCATAGGAGTAGTTGTTAGTATTTTAATTTCTTTTTACGCAAATATCAAAACCCCCCATCATAAACTCTGACCAAAGGACTTCAATCTCAAGTCCTCCTCAAAATTAACTCCACCTTACTGTGTTCCCTCGAGATCGATACTTGGGAAAATTCGCCCATTTTATATTACTTGTGCGACCTGTACACTTTCCGTCAGCGCATCAATTAAAGTTCTTGGAGTTCAAGATATTAAAATGTGTCAGAAGGAAGCTGCAGATCCTCTCAGAAAAATAGTGTTTTCTAAATCATCATCTGCTTCTCCATCTGACAATCCTTGAACATTTATTTCTCTGAGATATATATGTGTATAGCACTTAGTCATATCATATATGCTGATTAGTTTAAAATTTTTTCAAATATTTATATTGCTTTGTGTTTTTATGCTTTTCTATTCTTTTTTTAGTGACCTCACCGAAATAGGGGGAGATTGTTGGATCCCTAGTTTGGATTTAGGCTAAGGTTCACTATTAGGTTTTGACCGATCATGTATAGCCTAGGGTCAATTTGTTAGTTCTAAGATTAGGACAGTCTTATTAGATTAGACATCTTATAATCCAGCCTTGAGAAGAGTTCAGAGATCCAGACTTAGAAGAATTATAGTTTTTATGAGTGTTCAGAAATAAGTTCAAAGTTCTTCTAACTCAGCTCGACGATCGTCGATCGCAGATCGACGGACTCATAGTTCCTTATCTGAGTTGAGCTTGACGATATTCGAGCTCAGGTCGACGAACTCCCTTCTCTCTCAGTTTCTCTGGTTGACAATATTCTACCTCAGTTCGACAAACTTGGAGCTCAACTTTGACAGTTTCTTTCCGGATTATTTTTCTCTAAGCTTAGGTCCACGAAGATGATTTCTCAGCTCGACGAACTTTGAGTTAAGGTCGACAAAATCTGTTCTGAGGTCGACGATTTCTTTCATTTTCAGTTTGATGATTTCTTTGTCATTTTGATTTGAATTAGTATCATTTTAAGGTAGATATTCTCATATAATTATTGCTTATATTCTCAAGAATAAAGCCATTAGTAGGCGTCATTGATTATGGATTTCACAGAGTTAATTACTTGAATTATTTAATGGGACAGTTGAGGATATACACTAAAGAGATTTTTTAGACGTTTCAACTCCCAGAATCTCAACAGCAATCTTAATCAAGGATATTATTTTAAAATTCAAAGGATGAAATCCTCTCAGATAATATATAGATCTTTTTCAAAAAGGAAACAACCTTTTTACAGATATACAATAACTGATACAGATAAAAGCACTACTATCATTCTTACAGGAAATTGAAGAAGAACATCAATACACAGATCTCAAGTCTTCTTCAATTTTTTGCTTCAGGCTTTAAAGGGACAACTAATCAACACCAGTCCAAGAAGTTTCTGAAGACCTTAATCAAGGCCTACACCCTGAGCAAATCTCTCTTCTTCCTGAAGCATTCAACATCTCAGGGGTAGCTTTGACAACAACATCCACTAAAGTCTTCTCAGTTGTTTGAGAAAGAGAAGACAACAACACTTTTATTTCCCAAAGTAAAAGGGTTTCTAACTCCCTTCAAAAGTTATCACCTGGTTGACAAGTCTCCCTTTAAAAAGACTTGATTTGGTTTTTGTACTTTATATGGTTTTTGGGAACCTAATCAAAAACTCAAAGGGTTGTTATATCTCCCTTAGAAAATAGATATTATGGTGATAGGGAACCTGAGCAAAAACCTATGGTGGCAGGGCACCTGATCAAAAACCTGTTAGTGAATTCCTACCAGGGTGGTAGAAGAGTGGATGTACCCAGTTTTGGGGAACCACTATAATTTTCTTGTGTCGTCTAGTTGTTCTTTTCTTTATTTCTGATGTGCTGTGATAGTTTTTTTTCTTACTTCTCTTTATACGTATATGATGAGTCCAATATTCATAGTGTTTTCACTTGCACTTCACTTTTACTATGTTATCGCTGATATTTCTTTTATTATGCTTTTATCAATAAGTGCACTGTTTTGGCCCATGGGTGTGACATTTCGCATTCTATTATCGGGGGTATGCACATGGTGCTCCTCGTTATCTTACTGTTTAATTTTTTTTGAATTTTGGTGCTAGAAGCTTGTTCCCTTGCCTTGTTTTATTGTTGTGCAGGTAGTCAGGATGTCCTAAAGTCCATTTTCAGTTCCGTGTAAAATGCACGGTCATGGACATTTCTTCACGCACGGTTCCAGTTCAATCGTGCGTTTCACAAAGCTTTCCTGGGGCTTCTATTTCTACCCATGTGATTTGTTACCGCACAATTTCGGCCAAACCGTGCGAGAAGGAATAACACGGACTTCACCTTTTGCCTAGCTTTCCAGTAATATGTGGTAAATCGTGTGTTTCCTTCACGCACGGGAAAAAGCGCCCGTGAGTAAGTAAAACGCACGGTTCCACTGTTTTCTCTTGCATTCTTTCGCTCTGTATTTACCCATGTGATTTCCTTCCCGCACGTGTGGAATCGTCCGTGCGCAAGTAAAACACATGGGTCAACTCTTCTTCTTCCTCAAGCACTATCTGCACGCGAATATCGTACAGTTCACGCACGGTCGTGCGCCAGACCGTGCGTGATGAATTTTCTGATCTTTTTCTATTTAAGAGCAGATTTTCTGCCATTTCAGGATAGTTTTGGATAGATTCATTCCAGCCATTCCCTCCGAATTTTTAGGGCGAAATCCGCCGTTCCACCAAGGGGAGAAGATCCGGGAAATCATTCGATGCCAAATCCAAGCCTGAGCTTTCTCCCGGCCTCCTCCTTTATCCTAGAGCTTAAAAAAGGGATTTTATTTATCTTTCTCCACCAAGTTAGGGAAGTTGTGCCATCCTCCATTGGCTCGTGACATGAATAAGACGGGTCCATTGGGAGTGAGTGACAACCTCCTCTACCCCAGACGCAGTTGAGTACCGAGCTAGGATGCGGAATGACAACCCAACGAATCCTACCGTGAATCTTTAGCAAGACTTCGTATTCGGTCGATTTCGCTCACTTTCTTCTCTTGTTGTTGAAAGTATAGTTGATCTCTTATATTTGATGAAGTATGCTTATTGTAATATACGTTTATGTGTAATCATGTCTACGTGATTGTATGTTTTCGTTATTTGCTTTAGGTGCGCCCTTATTTGTCTATCCTCCATCCATCTGTTCTTGCCACACTAGCGATTGTTAGTGGCATACGTAGCGAAGAGTTGCTTACGACCCTCATATTCCTCGGTTCGTTTGGTTGTTATGCTTGACCACTCGCCCATCCGCCTAGTGATTTGATGCATAGCGGCCCGTGTAGTCTTCCATCCTGCCTGGAGAAGCATCGCATAACGTCGTTGCATAGGAGAAGTTGTTAGTGTTTTGCTTTATTTTATTGCAGCCATCAAAACCCCCAAAAATAACTTCGACCTAAGGACTTCAATCTCAAGTACTCCTCGATATTAACTCCCCCCTTACTGTGTTCCTTGAAGAGATCGATACTTAGGAAAGCCACCCATTTTATATTATTTGTGCGACCGGTACACTTGCCGTTCAAACACATCAAGTTTTTGTAGTATAGGTGATCTCTTATATTTGATGAAGTATGCTTATTGTAATATACGTTTATGTGTAATAATGTCTATGTGATTATATGTTTTGTTATTTGCTTGAAGTGCGCCCTTATTTGTCCAGGCGCCATCGATCTGTTCTTGCCACACTAGCGATTGTTAGTGGCTTGCGTAGCAAAGAGGTGATTACAACCCTCATATTCCTCGATTTGTTTGGTTCTTACGCATGCCTACTCGCCCATCCGCTAGCGATTCGGTACATAGCGGCCCGTGTAGTCTTCCATCCCGCTTGGCGAAGCATCGCATAGCGGCGTTGCATAGGAGTATTTGTTAGTGTTTTGCTTTATTTTATTACAACCATCAAATCCCCCATATATAACTCCGACCTAAGAACTTCAATCTCAAGCCCTCCTTGACATTAACTCCCCCCTTACTGTGTTCCTTGAAGAGATCGATACTTGGTAAAGCCACCAATTTTATATTACTTGTGCGACCGGTACACTTGCCGTTCAAACACATCAAGTTTTTGGCGCCGTTGCCGGGGAACATAGTCGTGTGAGTTTTTGGGGAGGGAGATAATATATTGAAGACTTTTTCCATTTGTGCACATCATCTTCTTATTTGCTTTAGTTGATAGAATTTTTATTTTGGCTTAGTCCTTTTTGCCCTTCTCTAAGTTTTTATTTAGATAGTAGATCCATGCAATTTACTTTTTTGCTGTGTAGCACTTTTCGGTAAATACTTTTGTTCAGGATGTATTCTGTTGCTGAGTACAGTCTACTTGATGCTTTGCATTGAAGCATCGATGCCATGGCTTCTTTGAATACCGAGAATTGTATTAGATGTGTGTTATGTCATGGTATAGGCCACATGGTGAAGGACAACCCTTGCTTGTGCGAGCCTTCTCCCTCTGTGGGCATTCCTGCAGCAACCTCCTGTTCGCGGAAGACTGTTGTAGAGAGGCCTCCTAGGGTGTTGCCTGGCCCATACACTGACATCGCACACCTTGGTTGCTCTTTGCCTGTTGAGATTACAAAAGAATCTCTCACCGCATGCAGATCTTTCATGGTTCCCTAGGTTCCTTTTTATGAGCTTCCCTTCAGTGATGACGATATCTCTGGGTTTAGCTTGCGATAATTAGATCTGGAACTCCTGGATGCTTCTGAATGGGACGATGAGGTTGTTCTGGTCGTCGATGTGGTAGCGTCTGCGAATGATTTTACAATGGGGACTGCTCATTCTATCCCTGATTTTGAGAGCAGCCTTGCCCCTGCGAAGTTTTTGTCGGAGTTTGCTACACCATTTTTGAGTGAGTCGGCTGATGATGCCGTATTTGTGGATGATTTGGTACCCGAGGTTACGCCGAAGTGGGATGATGATTCCTCTATCTCTGACGGAGAATGTAGATCTTCAGAACACTTTTATGCACCCCAGTGGGATGAGGAATATTACCTTTCTAATACGGAGGTTTGCACCTCCTTATTGGATGAGGCGGTCTCTCTTACCATCGCGGACCTCGAGTTGTTGGATTCCCCCCAATAGGACTTGTATGATACCGATCATGATTTATGCTTGGATCTCGCTGAGAGTGAAGCCGGAGTCACTCTCCCATTTTCTGATTATTTTAGTTCTTCGTCTCTTTTATTACTTGATCCTCCTTCTTTATCTGAGCCTGTGCAGGATGAGTCTCCTTGGGTACGGTGGGATGACGATGAGCTTGGTGCCCATGTCATCGTCATCGCTTCCTGCATACCTGTGGTGGACGATACCTTGCTAGTCAAGGATTTATTTTGTGGTGAGATGAGCAAGGACCAATGCTCCTCCTCTTCTTACTTCCTATTTCCTCTGCCTGCGAGGAGCCAGTATTATTATTTGGGCAGAGGGGTAACTGTTTTATCTCCGTATAGGTACCTGTTACCGCAACGGATAATGGAATAGTTACCTGTGCATTTGTCTTTTCATAGGCCTATTAGCTAGTACTTTTCTGATTTTTAATTAGTCGTGATGGGATGACAGTAACCCCAGTATTTATCTAGGATTAGGATTAACTAGTTAGTATTTACTGTTTTACAGTTAGCTTTGCGTGTGTTTGTTTTGAATTTTTTTTATTTCAATACTTGCTTGCGAGAATTTTGTCTGCTTGTGCCTAATTCTTGAAGTGGTTAGTCGCTCAAGTGATGTCGTGACGACCGTGATTCGGACGTGACTACAATACGGACACCTAAACGTTACCGAACAAAAAATAAAAGAGGGAACGCCGACCAAAAGCGAACGAAAAGGGGTCGGTTGGTTCCCAAAATCCGGGACTCGATACCACGTCCTTAGGACCTACTTCTCCAACAAGCACACAAATCACCGTAAGCCAGACTCGATACAACGTCCTTAAGACCTACCTCTCCAACAAGCACACAACTCACCGCACCTACACAAGCATCTATTCATTTCAATATAGCCGTTTCAAGCGCAGCAATAGTTTATTTCGAAGCGGCGGAAAACCTTTAAGAGCGATCGAAATTCGAGTCGTGAGTAATTCCCTTGTTGGCACATAAAGTGCGCCGAACAGAAGAGTAAATCGAGGCTAGGCCACGTTGCACTCCCAAGACGGATCTACCCGTTCCGGACAACAAGAGATTCAATAACAACACCGTCAAATTCAGATTTTGCAAGCGACAGGTTTAAAAATCACGGAAAAAACGGTGCATGAAAAACCTCCAACAATTCTAAAGCAAGAATCACACAAAGGAAAGAGTTTACCCAACCGGGATGAAAGTTTCACACAAAGATAAGGTGGGAGAATCACTCTCTCCACGGATCCGCCGGCGTCACACTGAATGTTTTGCAACCTTCTTCCACGGAGTCGCACCTAGGAAGCCGCGCCGGAGTCGCACCGAACGGATGGAGGAAGCAAGGGGCGGCGGTGTCACACCACACAAGGGGGGCGGCGGTTTAACACCACCAAGGGGTCGGCGGCTTGGAGAAAGCTCTTGGCCAAAATTCTCAAAGGAGAGGGAGTTTTAGGTTTCAAATATTCAATGATCTTATTCCTCATAATCACCTCCTTAAATAGGAGTTTACAATAACTCTTAGCCCTCCATGATGGAGATGTAATCTCATCCATCAAAAAGGCTAAATGCACACCAAAATAAAATATTGTTCCAAATGAAAAATAACACATGCCATGAATATAAAATTATCACTTAAACATTGGATAATTTTATATTCCCAAAATATAAAATAAAGTGCATGAAAATAATAAAATTAGGCTAATTTTTCATGGCGGTTTTAGCATGCGGCGGGCGGAGGTGGTAGCGTGCACTTCCTTCGGCGTCATCACGGCGTCTCAAATCTTTATGTCGTAGTGCCTCGGCAACCGGGTCATCATCAAGTAGCGGTGGCGCTGCATCAATCCTATCCCACTCAAAATCACGTATCTCTGATGCGTGAGTGGAGAGATAGCGGCGGAGAAGCTCGGCATCTAAACGTTGAAGCTCTGTCGCGAGTACCCAAGAGTCGTCTGAAGGGGGGCGGCCATGCCAACGGACGAGGAAGCGGTAAGTAGTACCATCTGGAATAGTGAATGGTTCCGCAGCGAGTATCATATCTGGAGTGAGAAATGTCCTGGGGAACCTGGGAAACATGTCAGCAGTAGGAGTAAAAGAAGGCAACGTACCATCCGATGTTATACCTGCGGGGACCGAAGGAGAGAGATCATCCGAACTACCACTCCCCAACCCATTAGAATTTTCAGTGGAGGGAGAAGACGACAAAGAATTCAACTCAGGTGGAGGTAAAATAAACAGAGTCAAATCCGAGACATTAAAAATAGGGGAGATACCCCAATCAGCCGGCAAATCCAAAACGAAAGCCTTGTCACCTAGTTTCTTGATAATCCGAAAAGGGTCGGCGCACTTCGGTGCCAACTTCTTAATGGTGCCAGATGGCAAGTGTTCGAGAACTAACCGGACTAGGACCAAATCGCCAACTTTAAAGTGCAACACCCTCCTATGTAAATTAGCGTGCGACTGATAAGACTCGTATTGAGCAGTCAAGGTAGCTCGTATACGTGCATGTAAGTCATGAATATGTTGGGCGAAGGATTGTGCAAACTGACTTGTCTTGTATGTTGGGGGCAACTGTACCAAGTCAATAGGCACAGGGGCCTTGTATCCATGGAATATCTCATTTGGTGACAGACTAGTAGACCGAGTTTTGGAATTATTATAAGCTAATTGGGCGTGGGGAAGAATAAGATCCCACGTGCCTTTGTGATCGCTTACGAGGCATCTAAGAAGGCTACACAAGCTTCGATTATCCAAAACCAAACCATTCACATAATGGTGGAAGACTATTCGAAACAACCTCGCAAGTAATTTAAAGGACGCATTTAGAAGGGTCAAGAAATTAAAAATGCGCCTAATTAAATTAAAACCATGAGGGGAGAACCCATGTGCCACATGACTTGAATTAATAGTATAAAATAACGGAATTATGTCCGGTGGCACATGTGCTTTAAATTCAAAAATTAACGTAGTGGGTTCCAACGTTTTCGTTTTAAATTTAAAATTAAATTTTGATTTAAAAATATTATAAAAAATAGTCAGCGGAAAATGTTCGTCATCAACTACGTTCGCCCACGTCCTTCTAAGTAAGTTTAACGGGATGGCGGGAATAATAAACTTCTCTAAATATGAAGGGCTAGAAATGACTAAATCATCTACTCGAGCTAAGGGAACCGGAGGGAGAGTCGACAGGGTTGACTCCGTAGGGGGAACCAAGTCACACTCAACGTCAAAGCATGGATTAAGCGTCCAAGAGAACGCCTCTGGTTGCAAGCCTTTAAAATCAAAAGTAAACTCGAATAGTGGATTCGTCCTCACTAAAAACTCATCCTCAGTTAACGTTTCGCCCCAGAATGAATCCACCAAATCCTTAGAAATTTTACTTAAGTCAGAAACAGTGATCGTCTCAATAGTAGGCAAATTCGTATCCGATAAAATTTCCAAACTAACTTGGGCCTCAGGGGAAGGGGATATTGATGAGTCCATATTTTATACTTAATTCCGGACTCATCTAGGCTTATTTTCTTGTCTTTGCACACCGTTTAGCTTCATTTGCACTCCTTTTGGTTCGCTACGGTTTTCCATGTCTTGTGCACCCTTTTTAGCCAATTTCTGTGTGTGTGTGTATTTCATTCTTGCTATGATTATTATTGTTTGCTGTGGCTGCCACGATCGATGTCCCGTGCAGTTTTCCTGCAGGTTTGGGGATTGTGAGGGCATTCGGGATAGGCGTTTCACTATTTTTTGGCAAAGGAGTCAGTGGTCGTGCGTTTTTACCCACGCACGACCATCGACCTCTTGGCGCACGATCACTGATCGTGCGCAGCCCGGCCTCATTTGTGAAATCTCTGTCTTGAACCTTCCGCACGATCACTTGCCATACCGCACACGATCAGTGCTCGTGCGCTGCCGGTCGTGCGCAGTCATGGCCCTTTTTGCAAAGTTCTGTCTTTTTTGCACGATCATCAGCTTGCCTCGCACGATCACTGATCGTGCGCTGCTGATCGTGCGCGTGCTTTAATTTCTTACTGCAGGCTCTACAGGTTCTGGCCGCACGGGCGCTAACATTGTTCGCGCACGACCACTGGTCGTGCGTTAGTGGTCGTGCGCGCTGTTTATTCTGCAATCTATAAATACGCTGGTTTCGCCCTAATTTCGGGAGATCGCCCCTTTCCGCGATTTTCCGCCGTTTTCTGCTCCGAAGAGGGATTTCGCCGCCCTCCATCATCCTCCACCATAGGGAGTTGCTCCGGGAAAGCCTTCAACGCCAAATCAAAGCCGGAGCATCCCCTCGGCCTCCTCCTTCATCCCCAAGCTTCAAGCGGAGTTTTGACCGAGCTTTCTCCATCAAGCTAGGAGGAGCTGGAGCCGCAATCTACCGGGTCATTTCAACGAAGAAGACGGGTCCATTGGGAGTGAGTGATAGCCTCCTCTACCCCGGACGCAGTTGAGGACCGAGCTTGGACTCGGATTGACAACCCGGGATTCCAACCGTGAACCCTCAATAATGCTTCGGATTCGGTCGATTCGCACACCTCTTCCTCTTGTTGTTGTTAGCTTAGTTATTTTCCATGTATTGATGAAGAATGCTTATTTGTAGTTAACATTTACCCTTATTCATGTCTATGTGAGTTAGTGTTTTTGTTATATTTACTTGAGGTGCGCCATATTCCATCCTCCACCATCCACCCTTGCCGCACTAGCAATTGCTAGTGGCGTGCGTTGCGAAGAGGTGCTCACGACCCTCATTTCGCCATTCTAACCACCTCATCCGCTAGCCTACTCGTCCATTCGCCAAGCGATTCGGTGCATAGCGGCCCGTGTAGTTTCCATCCCGCCTGGCGAAGCATCGCATAGCGGCATTACATAGGAGTAGCTTGTAGATTTTACTTCCTGTTTCCGCAACAATCCAAACCGAGGACTTCAATCTCAAGTCCTCCTCGACATTAACTCATCCCTTACTATGTTCCTCAAGAGACCGACACTCGGGGATTTATTCCCAAAATTTATTACTTGTGCGACCGGTGCGCTTGCCGAATTTTCCACGCATCAAGTTTTTGGCGCTGTTGCCGGGGAACACAGTCGTTTGAGTTTTTGGAGAGGAAGATTTGAGATAGTTGCCCTTTCCATTTGTATATTTCATGTTTTATTTTTGTTTTGGTTTTTAGTTGTTGTTTTTTTTATTTTATTCCCTTTCTAGTTTTTATTTTGCTATAGCAGGCTGTTCCACTCTTTATTTGCTTGCGAGTATTTAATTTCTGCTTAGAAAATTTTTTGTGGTGAATTATTTTCTATTGCACCATGTATTCAAATTGGTATATCAAGTGCCATTGGTGCGGGGATTATGGGCATGGTAGTGATGAGTGCCCCACTGACGGTACTGAGTATAATTCTCATGGTCCCGTGTATGCAGCGCCGCTGTCTCACGGTACTCCATACACGGTACCACAGTCTTATGGTCACTACTCGTCTCCGCCTCCACCTTTTTCATATTCCTCCCCGGTCCCTTTTGGACCGAGGGGTAATGGAAAATGGTGTTTGTGTTGTCATAACACCGACCATGTGTTGAAAGATTGCGCAGAATTTCAGCTCCAGATGGAGGCGGATGATGAACCGGATATCCGGATCGTCTCATCCACCTCTCAAATGGCCGCACCTTCTGATTCTGATGATGTATCCGCAGTACCACCTTATCTATGGGGGACTGCTGTGGATACACCCATCAGACCTTCCACTAGTCAGTGCGACGACATTACGGCACCTTCTCTCCTTGTGCCTTCTTCCCTTATTTTTGATTCACCCTCGGAGGAACCTGCGCATAATATCTCGGATGATGTTGCTCCTCCGCTTTCTTTGCATGAATTACCTACTCCCCTTTCTAGTGAGTCGGTTGATGATGTTGTGCCCTGTGGGAATCGGGAACATGTGGATGCGCCATGGTGTGACGAGGATATTATTCTCATCAATGGTGAGTACTATGTCTTGAAACACCGTGACGTACCGAGGTGTGATGAGGAAATCCTTGCCGGTGAGGAGGTTTCTACTTCCTTGTTGGATGAGGGGATCCAAACCACCACCGAGGACCTCCTATTCTCAGATCCCCATCATCTTGACTCATATGACGCCGACAGTGATCTATGTTTGGATCCTGCTGAGAGTGATTCCGGGATCACTCTCCCTATTTCCGCTTCTTTTAGTTTTTCTTCTCCTTTATTCCTTGACCCCCCTTCTCCTTCTGCACCTGTGTGGGATGACCCCTTGCTAGGCAAGGATTCTTTTTGTGGTGAGATGAGCGAGGACCAGGTCGCCTTCTCATCTTATTTCCTGCTTCCTCTACCTGAGCTTTTCAGGTATTATTATCTAGGTAGAGGGGTAACTGCTCTATCGCCGTATCGGTACCCGTTACCGCAACGGATATTGGAACAGTTACCTGTTCATCTTCTCTTCCATTGGCCCATTAGCTAAGGCTTTTCTGCTTCGAATAAGTCGTGCTGGGATGATAGTAACCCCAGTAGTTATCTTAAATTTCTGCATTTTACTTTTTATGTCTAGCTTAGTTTAGAATTTATATGTATTTTGTTTTTCTTTTGTTTTGTTTTTGCGGAGCTCACCCCTGCAGATTTTCTTGACATTCTTGTTGGTGGGGTCGTGATTCTCCGTATGGTGGAGCTGTTCTAGTTTTCACGCGTCTTCTGGTATGCTCACTAGCTGAGCATTGGGTAACCTCTTCCCTTAGCTCATTCTGATTTTAATTTCTCTATCATTTGATGTGTTGTTTAGTCAAAGTCTGGGGGAGAGCATGTTTACCTTTTGCACGTGCACATTTCTTTTGCATACTAGAAGCTTTTCGTGTTTTATTTTGTTTATGTTCATTGCTTCGCACACCACTGCACCCACATGAGCGCGAGCTTAGCTGTTAGCGTGCCACGAGTTGAACTTGTATCTTTGTTAGATTTGGAAAATTTCTGTGCTAGTTTAGGATTGTGCGACGGAGTAAAATGTTGGCCTTGCTGTGTTTCTAGTCAACTGCTCTCGTTTTGTATAGACCGACACGAGATTAACTCCAGGATAAACAGCGTGCACGATCACTGGCGCACGACCAGTGATCGTGCGACCTGTGGTCAGTGATAGTGCGCGAAGGCCAGGCAGAACTCCAGGAATCCACCAATATCTGATTAACTCATCCCTTACTGTGTTCCTCAAGAGACCGACACTCGGGGATTTATTCCCAAACTTTATTACTTGTGCGACCGGTGTGCTTGCCGTATTTTCCACGCATCAGCTATCATCAAAGAAAAGTCAGTTGGGCCCTCAGTACTATCGTCATCCAAACATAATTCTCCCCATGAGGTGGGGACATCGTCTAAGTCAGAATAGGGGGATGGGCAAATCGAATCCAGGGGAGTATAATAATTAGCTTGAGTTCCAAGCGGTGATAATAACGTCAAAGGACTAACTCCCAGATGTATCACCCTAAGCTTATCCCAAACTGAACATCCATCCCAAGGTGACTCTACCAATACCGTAGAAACCTCTAATAATCCTGTGTCAACCAATATAACGTCGAATCCTAGCAAGTCATCACCTAAATCAGTGACATGTAAGCTCTCAGCATCGGATGACTCTACCGACTCAACCGGAATGTCTACTGGCTCAGGGTCAACAGAAGATTCCATGACTAAATTATCGTCGAAGGGGATTGGAGATGATTCCTCAGGGGAGAAATCCTCTTCCAGGTCACTAGGGTAACCAATCTCCTCAACGTCACTAAAAGCGTCAGTGAAACTTGCCTCATCCTCAGAGACGGGCGCAGTCCTAATCACATCCTCAGGTTCAACAGGAGAGTCAGGCACTATCGTAAGTGAAGGAAGACTCTCACCTAGCTGATTAATTTCATCTTCCAGAGATTCCATATCCACATAAGCATCCTCAGAGGTATAAGTCACTATATCAGAGGGCTTAGATGTAGAGGCTAAGGAAGCAAGCACCCTAATAGTAACCTCTTTCGAGTTCAAATTTTTGGGTCGAAATGGCTTATGTTTCCTATAGGTGGGACTAGGCACACTCTGGGTAATACTACCTCTCTGGGGATAGGATCTATCATGAGGCGTAGGGTCACTCCTATAAGCGGATATGTGTCTAGTGCTGTAACTATTCTTACCAACCGGTGTGGGGCTATTAGTGCGCAGGTAGGCGAGATCAAATTGATCCGAGAGGAGGTTACACATGTGCGGCCAAGCATAACGATAACTACCAATACGACGCTCTTCGTTTAACCAAAATAATCGGGCCCGACCTACTAATCGCTCTCAGGCAAAGCTAACCTTTTTGTAGTCATCCCATAAGTGATAATTAAAATATTATTCTAATCCATTAAGCCAGTCTCTAAAATTTTGGGGATACTTTAAACCGTCATAAGTAGGATAAATGTGGTGTGCCCTAGGGGTGTGTTTAGCCATATCCTTAGCATAGGAATAGTCTAACCGAGAAGCATATATGTCATAGGCCATTTAGTGAGAACCGGAGAGGAAACTCGATACGATACTTGTGCACATGCAAAAAAAAGTAAACTGGCCCTAATTAAATCTCAAAGATTTAGGCTCTGTTTGGGACAGCTCTGGCGGATTGAAAAGCTGCTTTCCGGATAGAGCTGTTTTAAAATAGATCTTTGGGGAGCAGTTTTGAAAAGCTGCAAAGTGTTTGGGTGTTCTGTGCAGAAGTGCGCTCGGAATCGCCGGAGGAAGGACGTCGGGGGCTCAGAATTGCTGGAGGAATTCCGTCCGGGGGTCGGAATTGCCGGAGGAAGGCCGTCCGGCCTCTGAGCATGTTCCAACTGAAGAAACCATTAGATTTCCAAAACCTGTAAGAGAGAAAGCTATTTTGCGGGAGCAGAAGCTGGGGGGCAGGAGATTTCTGAAAAGCTGCAAAACAGCTCCGGCGGATTGAAAAGCTCTTCACAGGGAACTGTCCCAAACACATATAAAGTAGCTCTGGCGGCTGGAATAGAGATTTTCCAGCCGTCAGAGCTGCGCCAAACAGACCCTTAATTGTTCCCGCTAGTTTCAAAAAATAATATATGCATACTTTATTATTTTCTGAGCAAGAAAATTATAAGGATGATTAATTAATTTTTTTCAGATTTTTTTTTTGCAAAAAATAAAATTTAGCCGGCTATTGGCACACCAAATACTAAATTTTAAAATTAATTATTAAAAATAATTACTGAATGAAAAATAATAATTTTTTTTTGTTTTCTTACTAATAATTTGATGGAGAAATACCAGAAATTCTAAATTTTAGATTTTGAGGAAAAAAAATAACATTTTTAGGCCGCTATTTGCAGACCACTATTATTTTTTTTTTGTAATTTTGAGAAAAATTTGAAATTTGGAATTTGAAGTTGGAAATTTGAAATTTGAAATTTATTATTTGAAATTTGAAATTTTGAATTTTATTATTTGAAATTTTGAATTTTGAAATTTTGAAATTTGAAATTTGAAATTTGAATTTTTAATTTTTAATTTTGAAATTTGAAATTTGAAATTTGAAATTTGAAATTTTGAATTTTGAATTTTGAATTTTGAATTTTGAAGTTTGAATTTTGAAATTTGAAATTTGAAATTTGAAATTTGAAATTTGAAATTTTAAATTTGAAATTTGAAATTCAATTTCAAATTTGAACTTTAAACAGCTTGCACGATCACTGGCGCACGACCAGTGATCGTGCGCCCTGTGGTCAGTGATAGTGCGCGAAGGCCAGGCAGAACTCCAGGAATCCACCAATGTCAGATTAACTCATCCCTTACTGTGTTCCTCAAGGGACCGACACTCGGGGATTTATTCCCAAACATTATTACTTGTGCGACCGGTGCGCTTGCCGTATTTTCCACGCATCAGCTATCATCAAAGAAAAGTCAGTTGGGCCCTCAGTACTATCGTCATCCAAACATAATTCTCCCCATGAGGTGGGGACATCGTCTAAGTCAGAATAGGGGGATGGGCAAATCGAATCCAGGGGAGTATAATAATTAGCTTGAGTTCCAAGCGGCGATAATAACGTCAAAGGACTAACTCCCGGATGTATCAACCTAAGCTTATCCCAAACTGAACATCCATCCCAAGGTGACTCTACCAATACCGTAGAAACCTCTAATAATCCTGGGTCAACCAATATAACGTCGAATCCTAGCAAGTCATCACCTAAATCAGTGACATGTAAGCTCTCAGCATCGGATGACTCTACCGACTCAAACGGAATGTCTACTGGCTCAGGGTCAACAGAAGATTCCATGACTAAATTATCGTCGAAGGGGAATGGAGATGATTCCTCAGGGGAGAAATCCTCTTCCAGGTCACTAGGGTAACCAATCTCCTCAACGTCACTAAAAGCGTCAGTGAAACTTGCCTCATCCTCAGAGACGGGCGCAGTCCTAATCACATCCTCAGGTTCAACAGGAGAGTCAGGCACTATCGTAAGTGAAGGAAGACTCTCACCTAGCTGATTAATTTCATCTTCCAGAGATTCCATATCCACATAAGCATCCTCAAAGGTATAAGTAACTATATCAGAGGGCTTAGATGTAGAGGCTAAGGAAGCAAGCACCCTAATAGTAACCTCTTTCGAGTTCAAATTTTTGGGTCGAAATGGCTTATGTTTCCTATAGGTGGGACTAGGCACACTGTGGGTAATACTACCTCTCTGGGGATAGGATCTATCCTGAGGCGTAGGGTCACTCCTATAAGCCGATATGTGTCTAGTGCTGTAACTATTCTTACCAACGGGTGTGGGGCTATTAGTGCGCAGGTAGGCGGGATCAAATTGATCCGAGAGGAGGTTACACATGTGCGGCCAAGCATAACGATAGCTACCAACACGACGCTCTTCGTTTAACCAAAATAATCGGGCCCGACCTACTAATCGCTCTCGGGCAAAGCTAACCTTTTCGTAGTCATCCCATAAGTGATAATTAAAATATTGTTCTAATCCATTAAGCCAGTCTCTAAAATTTTGGGGATACTTTAAACCGTCATAAGTAGGATAAATGTGGTGTGCCCTCGGGGTGTGTTTAGCCATATCCTTAGCATGGGAATAGTCTAACCGAGAAGCATATACGTCATAAGCCATTTAGTGAGAACCGGAGAGGAAACTCGATCCGATACTTGTGCACATGAAAAAAAAAGTAAACTGGCCCTAATTAAATCTCAAATATTTAGGCTCTGTTTGGGACAGCTCTGGCGGATTGAAAAGCTGCTTTCCGGATAGAGCTGTTTTAAAATAGATCTTTGGGGAGCAGTTTTGAAAAGCTGCAGAGTGTTTGGGTGTTCTGTGCAGAAGTGCGCTCGGAATCGCCGGAGGAAGGACGTCGGGGGCTCAGAATTGCCGGAGGAATGCCGTCCGGGGGTCGGAATCGCCGGAGGAAGGCTGTCCAGCCTCTGAGCATGTTCCAACTGAAGAAACCATTAGATTTCCAAAACCTGTAAGAGAGAAAGCTATTTTGCGGGAGCAGAAGCTGGGGGGCAGGAGATTTCTGAAAAGCTGCAAAACAGCTCCAGCGGATTGAAAAGCCCTTCACAGGGAGCTGTCCCAAACACATATAAAGTAGCTCTGGCGGCTGGAATAGAGATTTTCCAGCCGCCAGAGCTGCGCCAAACAGACCCTTAATTGTTCCCGCTAGTTTCAAAAAATAATATATGCATACTTTATTATTTTCTGAGCAAGAAAATTATAAGGATGATTAATTAATTTTTTTCAGATTTTGTTTTTGCAGAAAATAAAATTTAGCCGGCTATTGGCACACCAAATACTAAATTTTAAAATTAATTATTAAAAATAATTACTGAATGAAAAATAATAATTTTTTTTGTTTTCTTACTAATAATTTGATGGAGAAATACCAGAAATTCTAAATTTTAGATTTTGAGGAAAAAAAATAACATTTTTAGGCCGCTATTTGCAGACCACTATTATTTTTTTTTGTAATTTTGAGAAAAATTTGAAATTTGGAATTTGAAGTTGGAAATTTGAAATTTGAAATTTATTATTTGAAATTTGAAATTTTGAATTTTATTATTTGAAATTTTGAAATTTGAAATTTTGAAATTTGAAATTTGAATTTTTAATTTTGAATTTTTAATTTTGAATTTTGAAATTTGAAATTTGAAATTTTGAATTTTGAATTTTGAATTTTGAATTTTGAAGTTTGAATTTTGAAATTTGAATTTTGAATTTTGAATTTTGAATTTGAATTTGAAATTTGAAATTTGAAATTTTAAATTTGAAATTTGAAATTCAATTTCAAATTTGAATTTTAAATTTTGAAATTTTAATTTTTAAAATTTGAAATTTAAAATTCGAAATTTGAATTTTAAATTTTTAAATTTGAAAATTTGGAAATTTTAAATTTGGAATTTTAATTTTGAGATTTTAAATTTTTTTTTTTGAAATTTCGCTGAAAAATAAAGATTTCAGCCCGCTATTTGCAGACCAACTAGACAGAATTACGATGTTCCAATTTTCAGGCTTACCTAACGAGGACGAATCGAAAACTTTTCTGTTTTAATGTTGCTGGAAATAAGTGCAGGAAGCTACATAATTTTTTTCAGATTTTTTTGACAAGTTTAAAATTCCGAGCATTTTACTAAACGCAGACCAATCCGAAAATTTCAGATCTTTGAAAGATTAGATCGACCAACGAAGAACGCAGAGAGGATGTTTGCAACTTGCGTGTTGAAAAAACCTCCCTCTAATACCAAATTGATGTCGTGACGACCGTGATTCGGACGTGACTACAATACGGACACCTAAACGTTACCGAACAAAAAATAAAAGAGGGAACGCCAACCAAAAGCGAACGAAAAGGGGTCGGTTGGTTCCCAAAATCCGGGACTCGATACCACGTCCTTAGGACCTAGTTCTCCAACAAGCACACAACTCACCGTAAGCCGGACTCGATACAACGTCCTTAAGACCTACCTCTCCAACAAGCACACAACTCACCGCACCTACACAAGCATCTATTCATTTCAATATAGCCATTTCAAGCGCAGCAATAGTTTATTTCGGAGCGGCGGAAAACCTTTAAGAGCGATCGAAATTCGAGTCGTGAGTAATTCCCTTATTGACACATAAAGTGCGCCGAACGGAAGAGCAAATCGAGGCTAGGCCACGTTGCACTCCCAAGACGGATCTACCCGTTCTGGACAACAAGAGATTCAATAACAACACCGTCAAATTCAGATTTTGCAAGCGACGGATTTAAAAATCACGGAAAAAACGGTGCATGAAAAACCTCCACAATTCTAAAGCAAGAATCACACAAAGGGAAGAGTTTACCCAACCGGGATGAAAGTTTCACACAAAGATAAGGTGGGAGAATCACTCTCTCCACGGATCCGCCGGCATCACACCGAACGGTTTGCAACCTTCTTCCACGGAGTCGCACCAAGGATGCCGCGCCGGAGTCGCACCGAACGGATGGAGGAAGCAAGGGGCGGCGGTGTCACACCACACAAGGGGGGGCCGGCGGTTTCACACCACCAAGGGGTCGGTGGTTTGGAGAAAGCTCTTGGCCAAAATTCTCAAAGAAGAGGGATTTTTAGGTTTCAAATATTCAATGATCTTATTCCTCATAATCACCTCCTTAAATAGGAGTTTACAATAACTCTTAGCCCTCCATGATGGAGATGTAATCTCATCCATCAAAAAGGCCAAATGCACACAAAAATAAAATATTGTTCCAAATGAAAAATAACACATGCCATGAATATAAAATTATCACTTAAACATAGGATAATTTTATATTCCCAAAATATAAAATAAAGTGCATGAAAATAATAAAATTAGGCTAATTTTTCATGACGGTTTTAGCACGCCGCGGGCGGAGGTGGTAGCGTGCACTTCCTTCGGCGTCATCACGGCGTCTCAGATCTTTATGTCGTAGCGCCTCGGCAACCGGGTCATCTTCAAGTAGCGGTGGCGCTGCATCATCAAGATATTCTTTGTTCCCTTTATTTTTATTTTTCTCGCTGTTGTCGCAGGATGAGGGTTCCCGGAGAAAATGATGTGAATTGGCCTGTTTTTGCAAAACACACGGTTGGGGAAAACCGTGTGTGGAAAAACGCACGACCGTGCATTTTCTTTTATTAAAAGCGCAAGCCAGGCATTTTTGACGCACGCTGGCCCTAATCCCGTGCGTCTGCTCGAGAAACGGCTTCGCTTCTTTCTTCTCAGGCGAAAATTATTTCTCCTCTTCCAAATCTTCCCCCCTATTTTTACTCTCTTTCTCTTTTACTTTCTTTGCTCCTCATCACCGTGAGTCCATTCACGAAAGTGGTTAGCTTGTTGTGCGGCAAGGGCGGTACTTCCTACTCCTCTACCCGGAATGTGGTTCCGGATTAGACGGAAGATGCTTCGAATGCTCAGGTGGATTCTGAAGAGCTAGAAAGGATGCTCCTTTTCGAGCGGCCGGAGATGATAACGAGGTTTGATCGCCTTGTTCAAAAATAGTTTTTGGATTTTCTCTTTGTTTCGGACGAAGAACTCGCGGACGTTTCCCAAAAGCTTGAAGTAGATTGCTTACTAGATGTGGGTTCATGGAGACATCTTTTCTCCATTGTGGAGACGGGATTTTGTGAACTCACTTTTGAGTTCCTTTCCACCTTCTGCATCTTAGAGCGTTGTAACACAGTTACTGGGGAGTCCACTTCTGTGTCATTTCGGAAGAACTCCCTTCCCTACACCTTCGGTGTTGGTATGCTTGTCGTACATGCCAGGATATACACCATCGAGGAGCTCATGGAGTCATATGTTCTGTATCGACCCCATGAATTCCCCACTGGTGTATCTCCTCACGCATTCTGGCAGGAGATCACCGACCGGATGCAACAATATGAGGTATGCGCGGCCAAATCCTCCCGTATCATCTCGCCTGCCCTTCGCTACGTTCATCACTTGATCAGGCAAACTATAAGTATACTACTATCACTTATTTTAATTTCCCTATAAAAATTGATTAAATTTTTAAAATACTCTATTCACCCCCTCCCCACCTCTAGAGTTAGTCAGATATATCCCCTCACTTTCACATATGTTTATGAATGATGAATTTTACCCACTCATTTCATGACATATGATCTCTTTTAACTTTTTTAATGCCAAACAAAGGGTATAATAAAGACAATTATACCTTATTATTTATAGTATGGGATATTTAAGTAAAAATATGAAGGCCGTATTACCCAGGGCATATTGATTACTTCTTCTTCAAGGAGATCATTATTATATTATCAATAAATTTTTTTTTTATTTTACTTAGCTAAAAAGAGAATTAAATTTGTAATTTAGGAAAAGTTTTAAGTAATAGAAAGGATTAGCTCTTAATCTTGAATGACCTTGGCATATGCTAATCAAAAGGAAATAATAAAACTAATTCCTTTTAAGTAAAAGTACGTTGACCGTGGAGGTTCCCGAAGCATGAATAAGCTTCTCTCAAAGAAGTGTTCAACTAAGTTTAAGAAAATCTGACTGAACTCTTGTTACAAATCGAATACCAAAAGCTCGCCTTAAGTTATGAACCCCATTATTGGATTTGACTCCAATTCAAGAGATTTACATCATCCTCTCACAAGGGGTGTCTGTAACTCTCTTTATCCTTGAGTGATCGATTCAAACTTTGAGCCTCTTGGCTAACTAAGAATGAAAATGATAAATCTAATTATTTACTTATTTTCATATATATTTTATTTAATAAATAATTAATTTTTATTCAGTTTTTATTAATATTGTTATTAATTACTTTCTTTTCTTATTCAAGATAATCTAGGCTGCCAAAAACATTTTCGATCTTGTAAGACTGATCAGGAGAAGAAACTGAGAAAATCTGGGAAAATCTTATTTACACGACCAAGTCACGAGCGTGACCCTCAGGTCACGACCATGATAAATGGTCGTGACTCTCACAGAAGTTCCAGAAGCCAATGCCACGTCAATTAAAATTACACGCCCACATATCATAGGCGTGGCTTGGGGCGTGACCAGGACACTGGTGTGGCTGATAAAAGGACCTCCAGATTACAGTTCCAAGTCAAAATAAGTTTACACGCCTAGGACACGGGCGTGACCTTTGTGTCACAAGCGTGACTAGCAGGCGTGACATCCAGCTCAAACATGTCGCCACTTTAAGAAGCTAGTTTCAGATCGAGGACATTTCAAGCTTATACGCCCTAGGTCACGGGCGTTACCTAAGGGCGTGACCTCTTCAGTAACTGCTAGATTAATTTCCGCTATTTCGATTTGCCGTCATTTCCAGAAACAGAAAAGGCACTCCCTAGGTCATGGGCGTGACCCGCAAAACAGTAATTTTAGCAGTTTTTCTCCCAACGTTCTCGGGCTTTCAAGAGGACGGTTCCGTACCTGACATGCCCCTAGTCACGGGAGTGACCTAGAGGCGTGACTTTCCGGAAAAAAAATCCTATAAATTCCAGAGAGAGCCAAGAGCTTGGGGAGTGCACTAGGAGTAGATTTTTAGGAATATTCAGTAGTTTTCTTGCATTTCTTTTTGTAATTTAAATTTCATAGTTTACTTTTACTTTGCTAACTTTTATTTCAAGTATTTCCCTTTATACAATCATGTTTTACTTTCCCTTCTTTTTTATGTACTTCTTTAATCATGTCAAGTAGCTAATCTTAATTAGCACTTGATCTTGATGAACATTGAAATTAAATAAACTTCTTCTTCAAGCTCTCTTTATTTATTGCTTTGATTTACCTTTGATTTCAATTGTGTCGAATTCACTTTTTGATATTAGATATGAATCCTAAATTTACTGAGAGGTTGTGGATACGAGTAGATCACTCAAATTTGGAAGGAGTTGCATGCACTCCTCGATAAAGGATGACACAACTCTTACGGATTGGAGTAAATTCCAAAAGTGGAGTTCACCGCATAAAGCAAGCTTAGGAATTTCGATTGGCAGAGGGATCTTAATCGATCAACCTAAGTTTTGTCAAGAGCGTATTCTCGAAAGAGATGCTTTTGTAAATAGGAAACCTCCACTGTCAAAGTAGTTAATTTAGAAGCTTGAATTTTATGAAAAGTTTATTTT
The DNA here is from genome assembly GCA_039513925.1 of Platanthera zijinensis. Taxonomy (NCBI): domain Eukaryota; kingdom Viridiplantae; phylum Streptophyta; class Magnoliopsida; order Asparagales; family Orchidaceae; genus Platanthera; species Platanthera zijinensis. The sequence goes on from CM077098.1 coordinate 42,271,540, forward strand.
ATTTCAAAGGGAGTCTATATCAAGTATTGATTATAGTTCATAGTTTTATTAAAATTCTATTTTTTATATTTGATAAAATAATATTACTTTGTAAAATGTGCTTTATACATTAACTCCTCATGTAGTTTACCAACATTCGGGATGCACAAACGACTATCTTTCCATAAAAATCTGTCATCCAAGGAGAATTGGGCATTTGACCCATCCACTGCATAGCATTGTAGGCTCCCATCGAGTTCAGTTGCTCGCTCAACCCTATCCACGAGGTCATAATTGAACCTCTATCCAGTTCAGACACGCATTTGTCGTACTATTCTTGTCAACAAAATAATTGTCAAAGTTCTCTAATTCCTAGATCAGACGCTCATCATGTATCTGCATCCAATTTGCCCATGCCGGAGCCCGCCGACTCAAGGCATCCGCGACTACATTTCCCTTCCTGGGAGTGTAATGAAGCTGGAAGGTGTAGTCCCCAAGGAATTGCATCTACCTCTGCAGCCACATGTTTAGATCTTTTTGACCCAATAGATACTAAAGGCTCTTATGGTCCGTGAAGATGTCAACTTTCATGCCATATAAGTAATGATGCCACAGTTTAAGTACAAAAATCCTTGAAGCCAACTACAAGTTGTGGATGGGATAGTTCCGCTCATGCACTTTCAACTAGAATGAGCCATATGCTATCACTTTTCTGAACAGAAGAAGAATGCAGCCTAGGCCGCTCCCTAGCGCATCACTATAAATTTCATAGCCGTATGAACCATAAGGTGACGTAAAAATAGGCGATGTGGTCAAACGACTCTTCAACTCTTAAAAAGTTCGTGCGCACTCTGGCTTCCAAACGAACTTATGATCTTTTATCATCAGTGTGGTGAGAGGTAAGGCTATCCGTGAAAAGTTCTCCACGAAGCTTCTTTAGTAGACCGCATGTCCAAAGAAACTCCGTACTTCAGCTATAGAAGAAAGAATAGGCCACTCTTGATTTGCCACTATCTTCTCTAGATCCACCGCTATACCTTCTCCACTAACCACATGGCCAAGAAAGGACACTGACAACAGCTAGAACTCACACTTTGAGAACTTGGCATAGATCTTGTTTCTTTTCAGGGTGTGCAACACCGTCCACAAATGGTATGCATGATCTTCTTCAGACTGAGAGTACACTAAAATGTCATCAATAAAGACGATCACATATGAGTCTAAGTACTCTCAAAACGTTCGGTGCATTAGGTCCACGAATACCGATGGTGCATTTGTAAGACCAAACGACATTACAGTGAACTCATAATGACCATAGCGTGTTCCAGAACCAATCTTGGGAATGTCCCATTCCTTAATTCTCAACTGGAAGTAGCCAGACTTCAGGTTTAACTTTGAGTAAACCATTGATCCAACCAGTTGATCGAACAAGTCATCAATCCATGGTATCAGATACTTGTTCTTCTCCGTCAGCTTGTTCAGTTCTCTATAATCGATGCATAAATGCAGTCTACCGTCCTTCTTTTCCACAAAGTGGACAGGCGCGCTCCAAGATGACTTACTTGGGCCTATATATCCTTGCTCTAACAGCTCTTATAGCTGCACTTTTAGTTATGCCATTTCCTTTAGAGTTGCACGGTAAAGTGAGCGGGCCACAAGTTTCGCACCTAATACCAACTCGTTAGAGAAGTCAATTTCTTTTTGGGGAGGTAGTCCCTAGAGATCCTTCGAAAACACATCTGTGTACTTCAATACAATCGGAACGTCACTCACACTGACTTTTTGTTCAACAGCTTTTATAAGCGTGAAGAATAACTTTGTGCCCTTCCAAACAGCTTTGACGACTTGGAGAACACACATAAACATTTTTCTCGTTCCTCGCATACCAGTGAATTTAGTCTCTAGCTCGGTATTCTGTCCCAATTTGATCTCCTTTGAGTTGCAATATAAAGGCATGCTGCTCCGAGAGCCAGTCCATACCAAAGATTACATCAAACTCCGATAGTGGGAACACTGATGATTCCAATCTGAAATCCTGACTTCCAATTCACACCTCAACACAGCAAGACTTATTTTCCCGCATCACGCATCTGTTACGCAATAATATCAATAGGCTATCTATCGACACACAAGTAGGAACTACAATTTGAGACACGAATCCCTCAGCTAGAAATGAATGCGAAGCACCCGTATCGAACAGTGCTCTTATCGGGTGGTCCCGAATAAGGACAGTCAAATATAAACAAATCGTACACAAGAAACGCACAAGGTATGAAGTATAAAAAGCAGTAAAACTGTATCTTAACTCGTACCTGGGACGATGTCACTCTGATTTATGGCCTCCTGTTGGTCAAGGTTGTACAACCTTGGCTGAGCTGGAGCATACTGGGATGCTGTGGACTCCACCGCCTTTCCCTTTTCAGCATATGTTGTTGATGCCTTCTTATCACCCCTTGGAGGACAACTCCGACAGTCACGGGCCATATGTCCCACCTTTCAACAAGTATAACATGTCTGAGGGCCTTTCCCAGACATTGATCCAGAAATAACTATAGAAGTATCCTGTCTCAAAGATTTGGATATTCTACCCCATTTCTTGCGGTAGCTAGATTTTCCGGGTGCGGTACTTTGAACTCGGGCTTTGTCACGGCCAAGTACCTCTTGCCAAACACCCTATTCATATCTTTCTCCAACGCACATACCATATCCACCAATGCTTAAAAACCTTGATTCACCTAACTCGAGAGCAGCATCATCAGATCATCCTGTAGTCCCTCATAGAACCGATTGGTCTTACGCTCTTCTTCAGGGAAGGTAGATTCCACATAGCATCCCAATCTAGTAAACTTGTGCAAACAGGTGTCAACATTTCTTTCGCCATGCGTCAGACACTGAAAATCATTTTCCATGGCTATGCTCTACAACGACGGCAAATGCATCGCTAAGAACAGTCTCGAAAACTCCTCTATCGAGACCTCCTCTTATCGTCTGTATGCTAAGTGGTGCAGCTCGATTTCGTCCCACCAAAGCCGAGCCTCTCCTTTCAATTGGAAAGTTTACAAGGTGACTTTCAATCATACCTCCACTCTTATTGTCATCATAATCCTCTTGAATCGCTCAAGCCAGCCCTCTGCCTGCATTGGGGATCCTACCCCCATGAACGTAGGAGGACAGAAACTCAGGAACTGCTTCAGTTTCCATTCCGCTGCTTATATATCTACCATAACATCAATTGGTTATGTCCTCACACCAACCTGTATTGGCACCATTTCAAGATGTGCCTGCCCAGTAGGCTGTTCTTATATCATCGCAAGCAATGCCTCAGCAACTAAGCGCACTGTCTCTACAGAAGGAGTAGGTATGGGCACCTCAGCTGGTGCCGCACTTTCAACAGAATGCTGGGGCTCAGATTGCCCCGCACCACTTCGAGTCACCTATACGTATAAAAGAAACACTTTAGCGACCTTGCAAAAAGCAACAACGATTAGTAGGAATGCGCAGGTTCCTCAAACAGGTGTATTTTCATTCCTAAGAAGACATTCTTGAGTTCATTTATGTTATAATGGTCTGCACTTACACGTACTTGCCACCCCTCAAAAGAATTCGACCATGAATTTGCAGGAGGAAGACAAGGACAAGGTGATACCAAATTTTAACACCTCCGTCCATCAAATGCAATATAATAGAAGGTTCGGTCGGGGCCCCACACCATATTCAACAGACAGGCAGCTGAATTACATGTTAACATCAAAAGAAAACTCACAGCCTAACACAGAGTATTCTAGCTGAAGCTTTAAGGTTGCATGAAATCATACCAATTGAATGTCCACTATATATAAAACACACCATTTATATATATAACATGAATGTATATTACAAAGTCACAAAAGTTATTGCATTACGGCCTTACAGTTATACTTCACAAATATGGTTTACAAACATTGGCACACAAGCCGACCACATATGAAAATAGCAAAATTTCTTCTCTCGGTTTTCGAGGGCCAGCATAGCAGCAAGGGCTTCAGCCCGCTATTTCCTGCTTGGTTCTCTAGCACCTGCACAAGGACAATCCCCATAGGGGTGGCAAACAAGGCAATGGTCAACATTCAGCTGACCAATTTATACGACCCTACCCCTTTCCTGGGGCAAAGGTATTCCTTCCCTGCAGGCATAGCAATTTCACAAGCAGATATGTCATAAGAACGTGCACTTATACAAGCTCAATATATCACAAATGTCAGCCTTAACTACCGACGCTCCGTACACTCAGGGAACATTTTCGGTGTGCTAGTTTCCAAGACTACACCATCGTTCAGAGGTTCAAGACATGACAGTCAACTTTGAGCATTACTAGTCTTTACGGCAGGCAGGCCTAAGACTTTCATTATGCTCTCCAATGAGACCAATAACCTAGGTGTTCGAGTCAGTCGGACATAACGCAGGTACGGTTCATCCCTTTCCCGTTGCTCAATTCGTTAGTTCAGAAGCAAAGACTGACGTTGGTTGGCTTCCCCTTGCATATTCGGCACGATGGCATTAAGAGCACATAGCTCACACTAGCCAAACTATGTCGGAGAGATTGGCTTTGCAATCACAAGGTAATCTGGGAGCTATCGCCGGCGATACTCACTATCATCAGACGTTACTAACAGAACTCACTTTCTGTATCCAGACCTAGACCAAAACACAGCAGTAACCTATAGTGGAAGAAAAACAAGTCTTTTCATACCACACAACAGACATAGCTCACCAAGAGCTTTGTCCCTTGGCGATATTCACTATCTCCCGGCAATATCGAGCTGTTAATCAAACTGTGGTATTTCGTGGGTATTTTCCTTGAGTGCAACTCGAGTACTTCCTACTACTTTCAGTTCACAGGTAAAACCATGCAGACTCTGTAAACTACTCGTTTATACTCTGAGTCTTCTCCGACACATAAAATAAACATCACCAATCCAGACCAACTTGTCCAGATGGGCTACATACAACACGCCTATTTCGTACTACACATTTCTGGATCTATATGAAAAACTAACCGGGGATTTCATGAATCGACCCAAAGGAATTCCCTTTGCTTTTCCTCCTTTTGGTGGGGGTTACCATGCATATGGAAAAAGAAGGACTTCACTTATCCAAGAAAGAAGATCGCTACCCTTGTAGTTTTTTGCGGAGCCATGACCGCTTTTCTAACCAGTTGGAAATGAGCACCGCGCTTTCCTCTTCAAGGACTAATCCTTGAATCCTGCTTTCGACTACTGGATCTCCTTTACCAAGTTATTTAAACTCTGCTCTAGCCCTTAGTGGCCCTGGGATTAATCCAAGCCACAAGGTCATTTCATCAAAAGGGAGCAAAGGCCACGATTTCGGTTGAATAATCAATAATAACGCTATCGCCTTGTGATATTCACTATCGCTTGGGAGATAGCGTCGATAAATGCTTTGACCCTAGTCAACCACCACTCTTCGGCCGCCTACCAACCATCCAACATGTGTCTAACATTACGTTGCACAATCGCCTGGCGATATCCACTATCTCCGTTCTGATAGCTCACTCAATGTTTTTCGGCATTGAGTGCGTTGAGTTCACAAAATGCTTTAAGGCATCTAGAGCATTGAGAGTTGGGTCTATCATCGCGCGATACCAACTATCACCATGCTATAGTAAATTACTTAATGATTCATAGAAAGGCGTTAAGTGTTTTGAGCTCACTCAACGCTTCATGGCGTCGAATGCTACTTCTATCGCTGCCGGAGATACCCACAATCTCCTGGCGATAGCGACCAAAAGTTCTGCTGTCAGATTTTGGGTGTTATATATTGAGTGAGTTGTCCTTACTCGACACTTCTGGACTTAGCTAGAATTCTTGGTAGATTCTATGCAGCTTTGACAGCTTGAGCTTTATTCAACGCTTCTATCTCTGGGCAATGAGTGAACTGTCTTTACTCAACGCTTTTGGGCTTAAAAAGATTTTTGCCTTAGCAATGCTAAGGCTTTAATTGTCTAGTCTTTACTCAATGCTTAACGTAATTTGGAATTGAGTGAACTGTCTTTACTCAACTCCTGTGGGCTTAGACTGATTTCTGTCTTTTTAGCATACTTCCATGTTTCCACCTGTCATTGTTACTTAGGCAGGCTGGCTGATCAGTGTAATAAGTAACCACCTACATACATGGAACTTAAGGTATGCATCAAATACAAACATGTGTTGCCATTATCCATTGGGCCCTCTTCAATTCTGGGACATTGTGATCAATAGACCCAACATTTTTGTTAATCTTTTATTGTGCAAAACTTTGTATTATTGTAGGAGGTTTTTTCCCTCTGAGTTATAGATCCTTGTTTTAGGATCAAATTATACGAGATTTTGTTCTCCAAGTTGTGAGAGAGTCTGTTCTCTGAGTGTTAGAAGCATTATCTCCGAGTTGTAGGTGTTGAGGCTCCGAGGTGTAAGATTGTTTGCAATTTGAGATAAAGGTGAAATAGCCAAATCTTGCCCTTCGTGGTATATAGGCGAGGCTGGAAAGTGGATGTACCCAACTCGGGGAACCACTATTAATCTGTGTTTTATGTCTGCTTATTTTCCAGTAATTTTTATTCCACAAAAGTTGTAGAATATACTTATTCACCCCCCCCCCCCTAAGTGATTTTGGTTTATACTAGATACTTTCAGTTCTCATAGTTTGCCCATTATAATTAGTCCGTTTTATTTTCTCTCTATCTCCTCTCCCCTATAAATAAAGGGTCATTCATGTGTGATATTAAGTTTTTGGAGTAATAATATTTAGTCATTTTTTGAATTGTCATATGGCATTAGATCTCATCAATCCATTTGCTCTGATTTCTACTTTTTTGGTGGGCAGCAGTTCTTGCGGTCTTAAGTATTTAAACTACTTGCTCTACTCCTATTCTTTATCCGGACTTTTGTTTTCTAATTACATACTCTTTCCCTCTCCGATCTCAGTGGTCTCTGTGATCTTTTCGATCTCCTGATCTTGTGCTTTCAATCAAGGATCCCAGCAATATCTTCTGTCTTTGCGATCTCATGCTTTCTTCAAGAGGTATCTATATTCATTTATCTATAGAGACTCCATACCTCTCTTTCTCTACTTTATTTGTGCCTCATGTTCTTACCTCTCCCTCTTTTTCCACTTCTTCAGGAAATCTTGGCACTGCATCTAAGATGAAAGTCTCTAGTTATCCGGATTGGAGTGTTTCCTTCATATTTTGGTTACGGTCTTAACATAAACTTCATCATCTCACTGATGACCCTCCTGCATGAGGATTTGCTCTCTCTGGTGACTAGGATGCCAGTGATGCTTTGGTTAGTACATTGCTTGCTAATTGTCTCTCTAATGAGTGCCTACTCATCATTTTCCATGATGAGATGGTTAAGGATGCATGGACTCATCCTACTACTTTATACTCTAAGGGAGCTCAAACATCACGCATATACACATTATATGTTGTTCTTTTTTCCAGTCCCACAATGACTTATGATGATTCTTACCAGAAGGTGCAAGATCTTGGAACTAAACTTCTTTAAATCTCCCTTTCTCCGTTGATCTTGCTGAACAACACAAAAAATTCCAGGAACTTATGGTCGTGTGTTATCTTCTCCGCTTTCCACAGACTTATGATATGATCCAGAAATAAATTATAGGAGAGGCTTACATTCCCACCCATGATGTTATTGCTGCTTGTATCGCTGCTATCACTACTCTTCTTCACCGTCCTCTAATTGCCTCTCCACCACATCCTTACTTCATTGCTCATCCGGCTCATCATGGTAACACTAGTGATCATGGAGGTTGATCTAGTGGACATGGTCCGTCTCGACATTTCTTCTCTTATTGTGGCAATACAAGACATCTTGTAGATTATTTTGGGTCAAGTACCCACATCTCCGCCCTACAACGAGTGATGTTACTTCCCTACCATAAATAAATCGACGTTACTTTCCAACTCTTCAGGAAGTGTTCATGTCGTCACTAAGGGTAAGTGGCTCATTGAATTTGGGGCAAAGAATCACATAATGGGCAATCCTCTTTTATTCTCTCATTTGGACAAACATACCCAATCACCTCAAGTTTTTATTACAGATGGTTTTTCATCTCTTGTGTGTGAGACTGGCAATGTCAAAGTCACTCCATATCTACCGCTTCAGGATACTCTCTATGTCCCAACTTCTCTAAGCAAATTGCTTTTTATTCCCTCTCTTTGCGAACAACTAAATTGCATAGTTATATTTGAATCCACTACTTGCTTTTTTTCAAGATCCATACTATAAGTAGACAATTACTATTGGGACTAAAAGCAATTGCCTTCTCTTCCTTGACAATATCTCTACTTTCTCTACCTCTACTTTACTTCAATAGTGGCATATTTGCCTTGGTAATCCTCCTCCTCGCCTTATATACCAACTCCTACCAAATCTACCTCAGGGAGACTCCTCTCTCAACTGTGAAGCTTGCTAATTCGACAAACATCATCGCTCATCCTATCTAGCAAGATAAAGACATAGTTCTTCTTGTCCCTTTAAACTTGTTCATTCTTATATTAGGGGTTCCTCTCCTACTAGATCTGTTAGGAGGGGTAGCTTGACTTTGTTACCTTTATTGATGACTTTTCATAGTACACTTGGTTGTATCTTTTAAAAGAATGCTCTGAAATTTTCCTTATAGTCACTACCTTTTACAATGAATACGCACACAGTTTGGTGTGCCTAGTAAAGTTCTTCGCACTGATAATGCTAAACAGGATATTAGTCAATAAGTCTTGATTTTTTGCATTCATCATGGCATTATTCATCAAACTAATTTTCCGTATACTTCTCACCAAAATGGTGTTGTTGAACAATAGAATCATCATCTCATGGATGTTGCTCACACTCTTATCACTCAAATTAATCTCCTTTGATCTTATTGGGGTCATGTCACTCTTATTTTGTGTTATCTCATCAAACATATTCCTTCTTTGGCTCACTAGGGAAAAACCCAATTATTTATACTATACCAAGTTGTCATGCCATTTCCTTTACCACCACGTGTGATTGGTTTTACAGAGTTTGTCAAGTCTCCTTCTCTAGGTCATGGCAAACTTTCTCCACGCTCTATTAAGTGCATCTTTCTTGGTTATTACCCAACTCAGAAGGGGTATCAGTGTTATTATCCCCTTCTTCGAAAACAATATGTCTCCACTGACATCACTTTCTTTGAAGATACTCCATACTTTGCTCAATACACTATTCTTTCCCACCTAGTGATACTCCTTTTCTAACTGTTGTGTTTTAACCTCTAATTGAGCTTCCTCTTCATTCTCTTCACACACAAATTTCTATTTCTCCCGCTTGCTGACAGTTCTCGTACTAATACTCTCTCCAACTGATACATAATATACAAAGGATATGTTATACTGTGATCTTATTGCTCTTAGGAAGGGAGTTCAAACATGCACCCAGCATTCCATTCATGATTTTGTCTTATATTCATGCAATTTCCCGGCTTGCAAGAATTTTGCCCTCTCTCTCTTGAGCACTATCACCCCAACTACCTATAAAGAAGCTCTTGTTATTCCTCATTGGAAAGCTAATTTGGATGAAGAAATGAAGACAATGACTAAGAGGGGTACTTAGACACTGTCCCTACCCCTTTAGGGGAAGATGTTGTTAGTTGTTGATCTTTGAAATGAAGTTTCATCCTGATGGTACTATAGACTGCTTTTTGGCTAGAATAGTTTCCAAAGGGTTTGTTAAGATGTATAATGTGGACTGCTTTGACACCTTCTCCCTAGTTGCTCGCATTAGCACAATACATATTCTATTTTTTGTGGTCGTTAATGAGGATTGGGAGATATCTTGGTTAGATTTCAAGAATGCCTTCCTTTATGGCAATATATAAGGATTAGTATACATAAAGCAACCTCATTGGTATGTTTCTTAGGGGGAGTGTCAGGTGTGCATGTTGTGGTAGGCTGTAACACCCCAAAAATCTCAACAGGTCAAATTGAGGTTCAGGATGGCTGACACGGCCTGGGACATGGGCGTGTCCAAGGGCGTGTCTGGGGTACACATCCTGGGACACGGGCGTGTCCCAGGGCATGTTCTTCATTGTCGACGATCGTTGAGTATCGACACATCGACACGTCCTGGGACACGGGCGTGTCCCAGGGCGTGTCATGCCCAAAAATTAGCCAGTTTGTCCCAAGAAGGATAAGGTGTGGAGGCCCAGCCGTGTCGATCGTGACATGGGCGTGTCAAATTGTCACACGGGCGTGTCCAGTGCCCGTGTGGTCTCGGGGGAAAATGCTGATTTCCGTCTCGATGGGGGAACACCCCCCTCGACACGGGCGTGTCAGGTGTCGACACGGGCGTGTCCTAGGCGTGTCGACACCCGTGTTCTGGTTTGGCTTAAGTCGGTTGTGCACCGCTTCAGGAACACGGCCTGTGACACGGGCGTGTCACTACCCGTATTCGGCCCAGGAAATCAAATTCAGGGATGATTAGAGCCGTTCATTTTCTTTGACCAAGATCCAATGGTCTGGGCTCTTCCCTGGGTTGATAAGGCCGGGATTGAAGAGGAGAAAGCTCATTTGAGTTTCATCTTTCTCTTTCTAAAGTTAAGAGAGAGGGGAGAGCAAGGCAAGGAAGAAGAAGAGGAATCCGGCCGCCGGTGGTGCTGCGGTGGTCCAAATCGCGAGCCGAGTTCGGATTTACGAAAGCAAGGCTGCTACGAAGGCTTTCATCCATCTCAATTTTATCCATGGCTCTGAGGCGAATTCCAAGGGTAACGATTTACGTCTTGGACATGTGAAGTCCTACTTTCCTGCATTTGCATACGGAAAATCCGTCCCCATGAGTGTGTGGTGGGTTGTGATGTCCCTTGGGGTAGATATGTGAAGTCCCCCTTGTTAGAGTCCGGAATTGGAGTACGGATCTAGGCATGCTGTGTGAAGCCCATCTAGACGTGTTGGTCTGGATTGGTGATTCTTGTTTGCATTCGGAGGAATCTCCGAGAATTTGATTGTTTGTGTGCAATCTGTGGTGCATACCTGTTGCTTGGTGTAGCAGGAAGTACTGGAGGAAGTCTAGGAAACTGTGCGAGTTTGGTTTAACTCTTCATGTGGACAGGCAAGGTGAAGCTATACCCGCGTCAGTCCAGTCTTGAGTCTGACGATGTGAGAAATGGGATAGGCGGATCTGTACCCGCGTTATGGTTGTCTAATCTTGGGTTCTTAAGGCCCTGTTAGGATCACATAGCGAGAGTCGACGGCTATGCCCTGATTGCTTTTACTTTGACTACGTTGACGAGAAAAGATCAGAAGTTCGTTTGGATGCTAGAGTGCGTACGAGCTTTTGAGGAGCTAAAAGGTCGTTTGACCACAACGCCTGTTTTGACGTCGCCTTGTGGTACAGACGGTTTTGAGATATACAGCGATGCGTCAGGAAGCGGCTCAGGATGCGTTCTCCTGCAGTTTGGAAAGGTGATCGCTTATGGCTCACGTCAATTAAAGGTGCATGAGCGTAATTACCCCGCCCACGACTTGGAGTTGGCGGCGGTGATCTTTTCGCTAAAGTTGTGGCGACACTATCTTTATGGCGTGAAGGTAGATATTTATACAGATCATAAAAGCCTGAAGTATCTGCTCGATCAAAAGGATTTAAATATGCGGCAATGGAGGTGGATGGAATTCCTAGGGGATTATACCTTCGACATTCACTATGTTCCCGAAAAGAGAAATGTGGTCGCTGATGCGTTGAGTCGTCGGACTCCGGTACGGGCAAGTTGGTTGCGGATACATGACGAGCGTCTAATCCAGGAATTGGAAGCATTGGAGATATCTTGTGTTGAGAGGGATTCTTCGGCCGATGCATGCTTGAACTGGATGGAGGTTCAATATGACCTTGCGGACAGGGTTTGGTGGGCAACAGAGCTTGATGAAAGTCTCCAACGCTATGCCAAGGAAGGGTTTGGTGACCAATTCTCCTGGGATGACGAGTTATTACGGAAGGATGGCCAACTGTGCGTCCCTTATGCGGGTAAATTGCGAGAAGAATTGTTATATGAAGCACACTTTACAAAGTACTCAATTCACCATGGGAGCACAAAGATGTACAAGGACATAAAAAAATTGTTCTGGTGGCCTGGTTTAAAGAAGTACATAGCCGAGTATTTGGCTAAGTGTCGTACTTGTGCTTTGGTAAAAGCAGAATGTCAACGGCCGAGTGGTTTCCTGAAATCATTGGCAGTTCCGCAGTGGAAGTTTGAGGATATTTCCATGGATTTCGTGTACGGGTTACCGAGATCGCAACGTGGGAATGACTCAATTTGGGTGATTGTAGACCAGTTGACAAAGGTGGCTCACTTTCTACCGAACAAACGGGACGATTCAGTGGAAACATTGGCAAAACTCTATGTGGAGCAGATTGTTCGATTGCACGGTATTCCCCGAAGCATCGTCAGTGACCGTGATGAGCGATTTACTTCAAAGGATTGGAGGCTAATTCATCAGCTGTTGGGCACGAAGTTAGCATTCAGTACGTCCTTTCATCCACAAACGAATGGCCAAACTGAACGGACCACAAGAAAAATGGAGGATATGCTCCGTATGTGTGCCCTGGACTTCGATAAGAAGTGGGAAGATCATCTTATTATGGTGGAATTTGCCTACAATAATAGTTACCAAGCGAGCATCGGCATGGCACCATTTGAAGCTCTGTATGGTCGAAAGTACCGTGCACCGTTAGCTTGGGCAGAAACTGGAGAATCCAAACTTTTGGGACAAAAGGCAGTCGAGGATGCTAACTCAACAATACGCTCTATTCGAGAAAGACTACTAATAGCCCAGGATCGTCAAGCCAAGTATTACAATGCTAAGCACCAGAATGTGGAGTTCGCGGTGGGTTACTTGGTCTATTTAAAGATTAAACCCTTCAAAGGCGTATCTCGGATTCGGCGGTTGAAAAAGCTAAGTCCGCGATACCTTGGTCCGTTTGAAGTGGTGGAGCGAGTTGGGGAAGCTGCCTATCGGCTAGCTCTTTCATCGGAATTGGGAGGACTGTATGATGTGTTCCATATCTCAGTACTACGAAAAGCAGTCAAGGATCCAGCTCAAGTAATTGAGAATGATCGGGTGCCGGTTGAGTAAGGGCTAACGAGAAAGGTGAGGCCCATTCGGATCGAGGATCGAGCCGAGAAATAGTTGCGGAACAAAACGATCGGGATGGTCAAAGTCTGGTGGGACAATTGTGGCCGAGAAGAGCTAACATGTGAGCGGGAGCAGACCATGCGAGCCGAGTTTCCCGAGTTATTTTCGTAATCTGTTCGCTCGTTTGTATATGTAATCAACACATATGTGTCTCTGATTGTGTTATGTTGTTTTATCCCTGCTGTCTTCAAATTTTGAGACAAAATTTAATAAAGGATGGGAGGATTGTAACACCCCAGAAATCTCAACAGGTCAAATTGAGGTTTAGGCTGGCTGACACGGCCTGGGATACGGGCGTGTCTGGGGTATACGGCGTGGGACACGGGCGTGTCCCAGGGCGTGTTCTTCATTGTCGATGATCGTTGAGTCGACGATCGTTGAGTATCAACAATCGACACGTCCTGGGACATGGGCATGTCCCAGGGCGTGTCATGCCCAAAAATTAGCCAGTTTGTCCCGAGAAGGACACGGCGTGGAGGCCCAGCCGTGTCGATCGTGACACGGGCGTGTCAAATTGTCACACGGGCGTGTCCGGTGCCCGTGTGGTCTCAGGGGAAAATGCTGATTTCCGTCTCGATGGGGGAACACGCCCCTCGACACGGGCGTTTCAGGTGTCGACACGGGCGTGTCCCAAGCGTGTCGATGCCCGTGTTCTAGTTTTGCTTAAGTCGGTTGTGCGCCACTTAAGGAACACGGCATGTGACAGGGGCGTGTCACTACCCGTGTTCGGCCCAGGAAATCAAATTCAGGGCTGATCAGAGCCGTTCTTTTTCTTTGACCAAGATCCAATGGTCTGGGCTCTTCCCTGGGTTGATAAGGCCGGGATTGAAGAGGAGAATGCTCATTTGAGTTTCTTCTTTCTCTTTCTACAGTTAAGAGAGAGGGGAGAGCAAAGCAAGGAAGAAGAAGAGGAATCCGGTCACAGGTGGTGCTGCGGTGGTCCAAATCGCGAGCCGAGTTCGGATTTACGAAGGTAAGGCTGCTACGAAGGCTTTCATCCGTCTCAATTTTATCCATGACTCCGAGACGAATTCCAAGGGTTACGATTTCTGGCTTGGACATGTGAAGTCCTACTTTCCTGCATTTGTATAGGGAAAATCCGTCCCCGCGAGTGTGTGGTGGGTTGTGATGTCCCTTGGGGTAGATATGTGAAGTCCCCCTTGTTAGAGTCCGGAATTGGAGTACGGATCTAGGCATGCTGTGTGAAGCCCATCTGGATGTGTTGGTCTAGATTGGTGATGCTTGTTTGCATTCGGAGGAATCTCCGAGAATTCGACTGTTTGTTTGCAATCTGTGGTGCATATCTGTTGCTTGGTGTAGCAGGAAGTACTAGAGGAAGTCCAGGAAGCTGTGCGAGTTGGGTTCAACTCTTGTGGTGGATGGGCAAGGGGAAGCTGTACCCGCGTCAGTCCAGTCTTGAGTCTGACGATGTGAGCAATGGGATAAGCGGATCTGTACCTGCGTTATGGTTGTCTATCCTTGGGTGCTTAAGGCCCTGTTAGGATCACATAGCGAGAGTCGACGGCTTGCGTGCCGATCATGACTAGAATGCTCATTGGTGGGATTTGGTGTTTCTGGTACACCCGAATGTGCCCTGAGTGTACGGAGCGTCAGGCCGTTGTGCCAACGTTTGTGATTTGTATTGACTGTGCGGTCGTGCATGTCTTGCGTGGTTTGCTATATATATATATATATCATATTGGAAAATGCTATGCAGGGTTTGAATTCCGCTGCCCCGTGCCAGGGGCAGGGTCGTTATAATTGGTCAGCTGAATGCTGACCGTTGCCCTATTTTCCACCGCTTGGTGGATTGCTTCTTACAGGTGTTGGAGGTGCTGGTCCGAGCAGGACTTAGCGGGCTGAAGCCCAAGCTGCGTTGCTGCCCTCGAAGGCTTTGTTTTATTTCTTCTTATTCATGTGTGGCCGGCCTGCGTGCCGATGTCTGCAAACCACACCTTGTTAAGAGAAATTTGTAAGGCCTTAATGCCAGACAGTTTGGTTATATACATTCCAATGTTTTTAGTGGACAGTTCTTGTTGTACTTGAGTTCAAGTTTTCAACCGTGAAGCTTCCGCTAGAATGCTCTGTGTTAGGATGCGTTGGTGTTTTGATATTATTTCATAGCGTCTCCGCCTGTTTGTGGAATATGGTGTGGGGCCCCGTCCGGACCCTCTATTATATTCTTTTTGACGGGTAGAGGTGTTACATTAGTAATATATGGCTTGAACCAAATCCTACGGGCCTGGTTTGACAAGTTAAAAAAAGCTATCTCAATTATTGTCTTTGCTTGAAGTTCTAGATATCACTCTAATTTCATATTCAAGAATTCTAAAGGGCGTGTTATTCTTGTTGTCTATATAGATGACAACCTCCTTATAGGTGATGATAAGGTGGGAAATGATCAAACAAAGAAATATCTTATACATTATTTTGATACAAAAAAATGAGATCTCATAAGTATTTTCTTGGAATAGAAATCTAACAAAAACACAACTTAGTAGTGCTCTCATAATAAAAATGTGTTGGACCTTTTGAAAGAGATTGTTCTTCTTGGGGCAAGACTCGCTAAATATCTGGTATCCAGTGGTGATGATAAGTGTTGGAGTGAGGATTCATCTCTACTTTAAGATAGTACTAGGTACAGACGACTAGTGGGTAAACTCATTTATCTAACTATTACCAGACCAGATATCTGCTATGTAGTAGGCATGGTTAGTCAGATTATGCAGGCTCACATGGAGTGTCATCTTTATTTATCCCTTAAAGTCGTGGAATATATGAATGGGCCTCTAGGGAAGGCATTGTTGTTTTAGAAAAATAACCATTTGAGCATTGAATCCTACTCTAATTTAAGCTATGCTGATGATAAAGTACATAAAAATCCTACATCTAGTTTCTACACCTTTGTGGGAGGAAATTTTGTTAGCTAGAAAAGCAAAAAATAATTGATTTTGTCCAGATCAAGTGTTAAAGCTGAATACAGAAGTATAGCTTCGACAATGTGCGCATTGAAGTGGTTAGGGACACTAGTGCTTGACTTATGATAATTTTATAATCATCCCCTACCAATGTTCTATGACAACAAAGCCATTATAAACATATCGAAGGATTTAGTTTTTTATGAAAGTAATAAGCACATATAAGTTGACTGTAACTTTATCAGGAAAGAATTTTTGAAGAATCAAATATGCGCTGCGTTTCTCACTTCCGACAAGGAACTAGTAGATATTTTTACCAAACTAGTATAAACTTCTTTTTCAAACATCTGTGACAAGCTGGTCATGATTTACATATATGCTCCAGCATGAGGGGAGAGTATTAGAACATGCATTGGCAGTCTGCTCTAGAGGTATGGTACTAACGGTCTTGCTAAAAGCTCTGGTGGTCTGGTCCTAGAAGTCTGGAAGTCTGCGCTAATGGACTTATCCTGGTGGTCTAGCAATATGCACTGGCAATCTAGACATGGTGATTTGGCAGACTGCTCTAGCAATATGGTGTGGTATGTCTATCTTAAGGATAACAAGAATAACCACACCTTTGTTAGAGCAAGAGAATCATGGTGATGGTTTACTATTATTATGGTCTGGTTGTCAGAAGACTAAATTTATTGCGTTTTGGCGGTTAGAGTCTATCTAACTTCCTCTATTTCTCCTACTGGACAACTGCGATCCATGGATTAAACTACCATATACTTTGTTGATACAGTCATTCTGTATGTTATTCTACTGTTAGATTGTCTAAATGTACAACTCGTTATGGTCTGTAAATATCAGTTCACCTAGTTTGCATGTTGTATTTAGTCTTTTATATTCGCTGTTTAAGTCCTCTCCCCTATAAATATGGCGTCATACCTGTGTAATATTTAGTTTTTGGAGCAATAAGAATTAGTTATTTTTAGAATTCTCACAGCCATTATTATTCTACAAAACCTAAACCAACAGGACTTTCTTACTGCGATGTTGATGAATCTGCTGATCCACTATACAGACAAGTTCCAAAAGCATTGATCTATATAAAGTTAACTCCCTTAATGGCATAGAAACATTCTGATTAGGGTTTAATAATCCCCGTCTAAGAGATGAAACATGAAAAACATCATGAAAATTGTGCAACTCTAGCGGTAACTCTAATCGGTATGCAATTGTCCCAATACATTCCTTAACGGAATAGGGGCCAATAAATATAAGACTTAGCTTTTGTTGCCCTTTGAACCTGGAAATACCATGCATAGGTCTTATTTTCTAAAAAATCATATCACCAACAACAAATTCAACATGTTGACGCTTAGTGTAAAAGTATTTCTCTTGACAGCTTTGCGCTTCAAGCATTCTTTCTCAGATCATTCTTATGATTGTGTCTGCATTATCCATATATTGGGCTCCCAAAACCATTGAGTCTTGATCCTGAACCCACGAAAGTGGTGTTCGGTAGCCCCTGCCATAGAGTGCCTTATAGAGAGCCATTCCATTGTTGTCCTGATGACCGTTACTATAAGAGAATTCAACTAAAGGAAACTATCTTTCCTATAGCTTATTAAAGTTATAAATGCATAGAGTGAGAAGAAATTCTATATTACGGTTGATCCTCTAAGTCTGCCCATCGATTTAAGGATGAATAACGGTACTGAACTTCAATTTGGTGCCCAAAAAGACAAGTACTTTCCTCTGCCTATACGAAGTAAAATGACAATCATAGTTAGAAACTATTGACTTTGGCACACCGTGATAGTGACCTACTTTCTCCACAAATAGTCGAACGAGAACATCTACCTGATCACTTTGCTTAATGGGAATGAAGCATTGTACTTTAGTCAAATTATCAACAATGACCCAAAGAATGTCATTTTTGTCCCAAGATTAAGGTATCCCAATCACGAAATACATGGAAATATCTTCAAATTTCTATAGGGGCACAGGAAGAGATTGAAGCATTCCACTCAGACTCTTGCAATCAACTTTTACGATCTTAAAGGCTTAGCAGTGCATAATAATCCTAGTAACGTCCTTATTCATGCCAAGCTAGAAGAGTGTTCTCTTTTGATCAGCATACATCTTAACTATTACTATATCTACCAAAACATTGAACAATGGGACTCCTTAAGCAACTCTTCTCAAATTTTTCCAACACATGGAATGTAGAGTCGATTTCAAAAATAAAGTAATCCATCAACCAAACTATAGTATCCTGAAGAATCTTTCTTAATTGTTGGAATTATAGACGCAATAATCCGAACCTCTCTATGCCACTATGATTTAATATTTGACATCATAATGAACCTCTATCTAAAACAAGTATTTCTCATAAGATGGAGTGTTCCTCTTAAGAATAGGAACAATTTCCAAAGCCAACAAGCTCATAAAAATGTTGGAGCTTTGGTGTCTTTGGCTCAAAGCATTAGTGACAGTATTTGCTTTCTTTGGATGATAATGAAGATCAAAATCATAATTGCAGAGGAACTCTATCCATCTTATCTACCTCAAGTTAAGATCCTTCTATGTATAGATGCACATCAAACTTTTGTTATAAGAAAAGATCTAACACCTTACTCCATACAAATAATATTTCAAGATTTTAAGCGTGGAGACGATTGCTCTAGATTCTAGGTCATGAGTAGGGTAGTTCTTCTCATGCTTCATAAGTTGCCTAGAAGCATAAGAAATAACTTGGGCTTGCTAGATTAGTACAACACCAATCCCGAGTAATGATTCATCATTATATATTTGAAACGCCTCCTTTCCCACAGGTAAAGCAATAACAGGTGATGATGTTATTTTATCCTTAAGAGTGGTGAAAGCCTCTTCACAGGCCAAAGACCAAATAAAAGGAGCAACCTTCTTGGTCAGAGAAAAGAGCGGTTGGGCTATCATAGAAAAACCCTCCATGAATATTCGATAGTTACCGGCTAATCTTTAACAGTCTGAATCATGGTTAGGTCAATGAATAATTCATCCTTACTAATTATGTGGCCCAAGAAGTGAAATTCCTTCAACAAAAATTCACATTAATTAAACTTAGTATAAAGTTTATGCTCCTATAGTTTCTGCAATATAAACCATCTATTGATGTACAGCTTGAGCCTCCCCATCACTTGAGTACACAACTATATCATCAATGAAGAAAATCAAAAAATGTTAATGAATGGCTCGAACACTTGATTCATAAGGCTCATAAATACAGAAGGAGCATTCGTAAGGCTGAAAGGCATCACACTGAACTCGTACTAACCATTACAGGTATTGAAAGCTATCTTAGATATATCTAAATCTCAGATACCTAGTTAATAATAACCTGATCGCAATTCTAACTTGGAAAACACATGATCTCCTTGTATTTGATCAAAGAACTAATCAATCCCATGGAAAGGATAAGTTTTCGAGACCGGCAACCTATTCAACTTCTTATAATCGATGAACAACCTCAATTTGTCCTACTTAATTTTTATAATGAGCACTAGGACTCTCTGTGGAGAAGAACTAGGGAGAACTTTTAGTGTTATTTGAATTTATGATGTTATTTGTTTGGTGCATTTTATTATTTCATATTTGGTTTGGGAAAAACATTAGAGTTTATTTTGATGATGGGCTGCATGTAGCCAAAGCATGATATGTAAGCCTATATATAGGCATGGATGTTTTCGTTATGAAGGAATTTGAATAAGAATTGAAAACCTAATTTTCTCTCTTGAATTCTCCTCCTCCTAGTCTATTAGATTCGCCCAAGCTTAACCCTACTCTCCCTCCTTCTAGCCGCCAAAACCTCCTCCCCTGTCTCCCTCCCTCTTGGCTTACAACCCCCTCCTCTCCATGCCGCCACCAGGCCACCACCCTCCTCTTCTCCATCTCTCGGCCACATCACTCCATTAAACCAAACCACCGCCCAAGCCTCCTCTTCAACCACCCTAGTTGTCTCCTCCAAGCCGCCACCTTTCCTCTCTCCTACCTCTCCATATTGACGGTTTTCCTCCACCATCCATATCCTTGCAAACTAACCGGCCCTCCTCCCCACAATAACCCAGCCACTTTCTCTTTGGTCCATACCCGACCACACCTCTTTTTCGTGCCCAGATTTTCCTTGCCAAGGCGTGAAGCGGCAAAGCCGGACGAACTTTCTCTCCATCTAGCGTCACTTTGACGGAACTGTGGAAGGGCATTCCAAGTTAGATAGTCGGAATCATCAATTCAACTTGGGTAACGAAATCTATACTCTCGTGTGTTTCCTTCCTAGGTGTTCTTGTGGCAGGAAATTTTGGTGTTGAATTGGAATTGTTGAATAATCTTGGTTTTTATCCATTTGGTTTGTGTTTATCTTAATTGATTTATTTTCGAAAGGTTTGGCGAACCTCATAACTTTTTTTGTTGGGAGAGATCTTCCGTTTTCCAGATCGTAATTTTGGTAGATCTCTTTTGGTACAACCATCGCTCGATCGGACTGGGTGGGTCCTTTTAGCCGGAATGGATATTGGCCTATATCCTCTATTCGATCCCAAATGGTTTGTCTACCCATGCGATAGAATATTCGTGATAAAATTTCTTGGAGTGTACGCTGCGTGAGATTTTGTGCGAGTGTCGAATTTGCATAGTAGAGAGGCAATCGAGTTTATCCATAGATTTTTCGGTGTCGTCGTGTAGGCCTACATCAATTTGGTATCAGAGGGAGGTTCATGTCAGTTTCTTAATTAGCACCCTCCCCCTTGTATTTGAACGTCGGCACACACTTTTCCTGCTCATTTACTATTCAAAAATAATAATAAAAAAAATTTTTGTTTCTATGCAAATATCAGTCTAAAATTTTTATTTTTCAGCAAAATTCAAAAAAATCTGTTTTTTAATAATCTCCTTTTAATTTCCTGTAAGAAAAATCAAAAAAAATTTTTTTTACCCTAGTTACTAAGTTGGAACAATTCCATCTTTAGTGTTTCCTTGAGTCCATTTATCTCATTTCTATATGTGCACTAGATTGGGCACTGAGTATTCCCCATATTCCTCACAAATGGCGGGCAAGCATGAAGCATGTCACATTCCCGCAGCGATTGAGCAACTCCGTCAGGAGATGACGGAGATTAGGGTATTGCTTCACGAGTAAAGACTGAATCGAGCGGCTCCCAAAAATCTAGCGCTGATCCACTTGATGAAGGGAATAATAATCTTAACAACAACCATAACAACGAACGAGCTCCACGTGCACCGTATGAGTTTGCTATTAATAGAGCCATCTGGTTCAAACCCCCTCATATGACGGAATGGGTGAACTCCATGTCTTCCATGACTGTGTTATCGAGATTGAATGCTACTCTGAGTGGCAAAATTTGACGGATGTGGATAAGGTACGAGTGGCGCGAATGAAGTTGCTGGGTAGAGCCAAGATCTTTTGGTTAAAGGAGGAACGTCGTCAGCTGGATTATAATGGTGACTTACTTATTTGTTGGCCAGTCATGAAGGCCATTTTGACAGACCAGTACGTCCCTTTGTACCATCAAACACAGATGTTTGATGATTTAGCCACCCTTAAGCAAGGTAGTCGGTCGCTCTCGGAATACATAAGTCTTCTTAAGGACATGATGGTTAGGTGTGGTGTTAGAGAGATGCCTAAGATCACCCTTTCTAGGTTTCGCAAGGGGTTAAACCCCGACATCCAGGGCAATCAATTGCGTTATTGTCACACCGACCTGAGCACAACTTTCAATGCTGCACTAGATATCGAAAAGCACAATTTTTTTAAGAATAAGTCACGTTCGTATCAGAAGGGAAAGTCCATCTTAAGACCTCCTCCCACCTTTACCTATAATGATAAGGGTAAGTTCCGGTCTATCGACTCGAACTCCATAGTAGTGACTGCCAGGAATATTAAAAACTTAACGGGTGAGAGAGTTCCTATAGGAAGAGTAAACAAAACAAATGCTACTTGTTTCGCTTGCAGAATTAAGGGTCACTACGCTAGTGAGTGTCCAAGAAAGCCCTAGATTTTAGCCCTGGTAGATTCCACATGTGCGTCAAACGACCTTATATTTGAGGCTGGAGAGGATTGCAATTCCGAAGGAGTGCCTAGCGATATGGAAGATGAATCCCATATGATGGTTATGAGGTGTATTCTATCAACACATCGAGCGTTTGATGACTGGAATAGGAAGAACATTTTTTTCACTTAATTTTAAGAGTGGAGAGAAATGGTGTAGGTTGATCATAGACAGTGGTAGCTGTATGAATGTCATTTCTGAAACTGCGGTGACCCGAATGTATTTAGTTACTGAGCCGCACCCTCACCCTTATAAGGTGGCATGGGTAGATAAGTCATTCCTCCCAGTTAACAAGCGTTGTTTGGTACCCCCTTACAATCAAATCATATTCTGAAAAGATTGGTGCGACGTTATCCCTATGGATGCATGTCACGTTTTATTTGGTCGTCCATGTCTTTATGATCATGATGTTACTCACTTTTGTCGAGCTAACACTTATGAATTTAAATTTAATGGTAAAACCATAATTTTAAAACCCACTCCGCCAAAGGATCCTTCGGTCCCCTCTAAGGATACGATTGTCCCGGTCGAGAAGAAAGCATTAAGTTTGATGGGTAAGAAGGAGTTTGTGCGTAATACCTTTATGTACGGTGTCCTATATGCGTTAGTTTTCTTGCAAGTTAAGGGAGATGCGGCATCTTTGGAGAGTTTACCACCGGCATTGAGGGAACTCTTAGAAGAGTTTAAGGATGTGTGTCCGGACGATCTACCGTCCGAGTTACCCCCCATGTGGGACATCTAACATGCGATAGATTTCGTCCCAGGTTCCTCCTTGCCCAACCTTCCTCACTATCAGTTGAATCCTTCCGCGCATTTAGAGTTACAAACACAAATTTCTGATTTACTACAAATGGGATTCATCCATCAAAGTAAGAGTCTGTGTGCCATACCCGCCTTACTTGCTCCCAAGAAGGAATGCTCCTGGAGGATGTGTGTCGATAGTAGAGGCATAAATAAAATTATAATTAAATATCGATTTCCCATCCCTCGCTTGGACGATTTATTAGACATGTTAGCTTGTGCCACGATTTTCTCGAAATTGGATCTTAGGAGTGGCTATCATCAGATTCGAATTAGGGAAGGTGATGAGTGGAAGACTGCTTTTAAATCTAAGGAAGGGCTCTATGAGTGGTTAGTTATGCCATTTGGGCTTTCCAATGCCCCGAGCACGTTTTCTAGGATGATGACCCACGTGTTCCAACCTTATATGGGAAAATTCATAGTAGTGTACTTCGAGGATATTCTTGTTTTTAGTACTTCTACGCGCGATCATGAGTCACATTTGAAGCTTATCCTTACCACTTTGAACTCGGAGAAATTATTCATTAATCTTAAAAAGTGCACTTTTCATGTATCGTACGTAGAGTTCCTTGGTTATATTGTTAGTTCGGAGGGCATTCGTGTAAACCCTAAGAAGCTCCAAGCCATTAAGGACTGGCCAGAGCCTGCCAATATTCGGGATGTTCGAAGTTTCCATGGCCTAGCTACGTTTTATCGCCGATTTATTAGAGACTTTAGTAGAATCATGGACCCCATTACCGAATGCATGAAAAAGGGGGATTTTACTTGGACGAAATCGGCCGCTAAAGCATTTTAAATAATTAAATCACGCATGTCGAAAGCTCCCCTTTTGCGATTACCGGGCTTTAATAAGGTTTTTGAGTTATCATGTGATGCGTCCAGAGTTGGTATTGGTGGTGTATTGAGTCAGTAAGATCATCCTGTTGTATACTTTAGTGAGAAACTCGTGGGGCCAAAATTGAATTATTCTAATTATGATCGAGAGTTTTATGCAGTTATTAGGTGACTCCAACAATGGTGATATTACTTACTTCCTAAGTAATTTGTTCTTTTATCCGATCATGAGGCTTTCCGATTTATCAACTCCCAAACGAAAGTTAGTCATCGAAATGCCAAATCGGTCTCCTATCTTCAGGAGTACACATTTATCATAAAACACCTTAGGGGTACTCACAACCGCGCAACCGACGCCCTGAGTCGTGTATCTTTATTATTATCTATGCTAGAAGTTAAGGTGATTGGGTTCGATAGAATTAAGGATGAGTATGTCCATTGTTCGGATTTCAATGATATCTATTTATCCACTCAAGATAACTCACCCACGACCATTTTGTCCTTTTATATCCGTGACGGTTATTTATTCAATCATTTGAAGCTATGTATTCCAGGTTCTTCCCTACGTCATTTCATAGTTTGGGAATTGCATAGCAGTGGGTTAGGTGGACATTTCAGCCGTGACAAGACCATCGATCTAATAGAAGACAAATTTGGTTGGCCCGATCTTAAGTCGATGGTTCATAAAATCGTTGGTAGTTGTCGATCATGCCAATCAGCAAACGGCAACAAAAATAATGCGGGACTCTATATCCCTCTTCCGATTCCTTCCATTCCCTGGGAAGACGTTAGTATGGATTTTATTCTAGCCTTGCCTATCACGTTTAGACTTCATGATTCTATTCTAGTAGTAGTAGATCTGTTTTCCAAAATGGCTTACTTTATTGCATGTAATAAGACCAACAATGCATCCCATGTTGGTAAATTATATTTTAAGGAGTTAGTTGGACATTGGGGCGTTCCTAAATCGATAGTGACCGATAGAGATGTAAAATTTACTAGCTATTTTTGGAAGACCTTGTGGAGGATTATGGGCAACAAACTTTTATTTTCTTTGTCCTACCATTAACAGACAGAATGGAAAACGGAAGTGGTAAACAGGAGTTTAGGTAGTCTTCTTCTATGACTTATGGGAGACCACAAGGGTACATGGGAACTTATCCTTCCTCATGCTCTGTTAGCGTATAATAATTCCAAAAATAGGTCCACTAGCTTGTCTCTAAATGAGATCGTGCATGGTTATAAATCACCGGTGCCACTTGACTTGATTCCATTACCGCCATCTTATAAATCAAGTCAATTTGCACAGGATTTTGCCTCTCATATTCATAATTTTCATAAGCATATAAAGGAAATGCTAACCACACAATACTCATCTTATCAAGTTCAAGCTAACGTAAATAAAAGAGAAACTCACTTTAAGGTTGGCGATTTGGTCTGGGTGCGTCTCATCCCTAAACGGATACCTAAGGCACCATAAAAAAGTTAGTGAATCGGCGAGCTGGACCTATTCAGATTTTAAAGAAATTAGAAGAAAATGCATATCTTTTGGAGTTACCAACTAATTGGGGTATTTCTGTAACACCAAAAATCCCCATTTTGCCGTTTAGGCTGGATGACACGGCCTGGGACATGGGCGTGTACCAGAGTATGTCAAGCTCTCGGTACTCGAATGGGTCTCGAGTAGGACTCGAGTGGGCATTGAGTATGTCTCGAGTGAGGTACACGGCCTGGGACACGGGCATGTCCCAGGGCGTGTCCTTTACTGTGCGTGTCTCAACACTTGTACTAAGAAAAATTTCTTGCAAACCTTACACCTGCACCATGAAACTCAAACATCCATCATATACAAATTGATGTATATCATTGAGTAAGATGTGGCTTCTCCAAATCTGGTACATATTTTTCAGTGTACCCAACACTAAAAGACTAAGTCCTATCATCTCCCGCCCATTCCCCTAGGACTCCTAGGCACCGAGCGGGGAAGAGGAAAGGATTGGAAATGAAGATGGAAATTAATAAATAACAGGTGTCGGCGGAACTAATCCAGCAATTCTAAGAGTACATGTGATAGAAATGGAAGTAAGAAAAAAATTGAATATATAATATATAACCTTAACTTATATGAAAACACATAAGCTAAGGGATCTTCTGTAGGGCTCCTGTCGTATAAAAAGTTACATACCAATTTATACGATAGGGTATTGGTTTTCTAGCAAGTATACATATATATTTACTTAATAAAAACCTTAACTTATAAGCACGCTCGCACAAACTTATAAACCAAGGGGTCCTTTTGCATGGCCTATTGTATAAAGCTTCCCATACCACTTTATATAATAGGTGTCAGGGTTATATGCAATGGTTATGCTATAACATGCAAGTATGCCATTATGTGAACGTGCAAGTGCAAATCACCCACTCGACTCTGTGTACACAGACCTTTAGCTCCCCCTTTCTGGAGCCTAACCTCCCAAAATACCCCTGTAGTGGCAAACAGAAGTGGTGGGTTGGGTCTCGCCCACCTCTAAACCGGTAATTGCACTACCAGTCAAACCTATCGTACGCCTCAATGCTAGTGCACTAAGCAGAGCTCCTGCGTACTCTTGCCGGCTTGCGCACCAGACTTATATGGCGATGTGCTAAACCATACTTGCCGAGTCGACGTATTGACGTCGATGCATCGACCCTCCAATACGGAAGACCCACCTCCTTATACTTTATGCACATGCAACCTTATGTATCACCTACCGAGCCAAAGCTCCCCGGACCATCCCGTATGTCACAACCAACAACCGAGCCAAAGCTCGTCGGGCCAACCTGCACATCACCAAACCACCGAGCCCACTGCCCGTATGACCCAACCTAACATCCCGAGAAATCGAGGTGAGTGAAAGTGAATCCCTAATTATGCTAGTTACTCTTGCAATTTAGTTTGCCTACAGTTTAGGTTAGCCCAAGGCTGCCCCCGGCATACCCCGTGAAGGGCTCTCAAAGGGCACTAGGAACTACGATGGGCTGAACCCCAAAGATCCCTTTCGCAAGGAACTTATTATTATTGGTTACTACCCGATTCCAGTTCCCTTTAGTATTGCACTGGTTCTAACCCTAATGTGTTTTGACCCTATCTCCCTCTTTACAGGATAGACGATCTTTCGTCGATCCGGAGTACCACCTAATCTTAGGCCACTCTACAATCCTACTCTTCCCATCTTCAAATGGTATACTCCAATCCACTTTCCAAAATCAGTAAACATAATTCCATCTCACTATGACCGTTCCACATGTTATCATGATTTCTGGAATTTTACTACACGCAGACCATCCTAAGCTCTTTGATGTATACAAAGGGAGGTACTCCAAATTATCATCCAATATCTCTATAATAATTTTTGGAGGTCTATTATGAAATGATTAGCCTAAATTAAGAAGTTTATAATTTTCCTAATTAACTTGATAATTTATTTAATTTCCTAAGAGATCGAAATGCCTTAGTTTGAACATGAAGTACTATTTTCAGGCATGCAAAATGTACCACAAAATTTTGATAAATACAAAACAACTACTTATTAGTAAATTCAAGGTCTCCAAATTTTTCAATAAGACTTAAACCCCTAAACATAATTTTTGAACATAACCTACATTAACCAATTTAAAGAGACAAGTACTGCCAATATACTTACAATAATTCTGAGAAAATTTAAGGATGAACATAAAGACATATATACACTCCAGGTCAAGTTTCATAATTTATTAGTGAATAATGAGCTCACATTTTAATTTAAAACAATAATTCTCATTCCTATATTATTGAAACAAATACTATAAATATCCTCCTAAAAATTACGGTAAAATTTCCTCAAGTGTATATTGACCAAGTACACCTTAAAAGGAGTTCCACAATTTTCAAACCCTTATTGAGCTCTGAATCAAATTTTGAATATAATTGCATTCTTAAAAGCTTGTGAAGAAAGTACTAAATATACACATCTATAAATCATAATAAAATTCAAGGATGAGAATACTGACCTGAAACACTCTCTGCCCAATTTCCAAAACTTTATATTAAACAGTTTGATCATAAAATTAAAAGATTAACAAGGGCAATTCCATGTACTATAAAGGAGGTACTATGTGTAATGTTCCAAAATTACCAATAAAATTAACACAGGCTCTAATTATCCCCATGACCATACTACCTAAGTTTCATAACTTTTCATTAACTTTTGGTGGCTAATCTTGCATGTACAAGTGTTGTGCACTAAACTAGGGTTAGGGTTTTGAGGGGTTTATCCATCTCCAAATCCTCTAAGATTTTTACCAGAGGACCTTAGCAACCCTACTATCCTCTATACAAAATTTCAAGTACATACATGGGCATTTGACCCCATGCCCTTCTCAAACCCCCAAAGTCCTAACATAGGGTTTGAACTTGGGTCCTAGGACAAACCTACCCCCAAACCACCCAATAACCCATATGAGGGTGTTAAATGTCATGTAAAACCAGTGGCCCAAATTTCAATCTCTGTTGAGGTGGTTGACAACACAAAACTCAAAGTGCACTTTTGACCTAAATACCCCTCATTAGGGCAAGGCTTGGGTTTGGTCATTTCCTTCTCAAATCAACTCCAAAAGTGGTGAAAATTTATACAGCTCCTCATGATGATCCCAAGGACCACTCACCAAAATTTGGGAGGGTTTGGATGTTATTTTTTCCCCTAAATAAATTACCCTAAAATATTTAAATGTTCTCAAAAACTATACGAATATTGTCCCCAAAAATTCTAATTTTTGGGCAAAACCTAGGTATAGATTAGGGTGACTCCCTGTCCAAATTTATGGTCATTTGCACAAGGGATGAAGTGGGGGCACTCATTTTAGTTTATGTCTAACCCTAGGTATAGACCCCACCAAAATGGGTGCCCTAGTCAAACCAGAAGTACAAATTGACTCAAATAAATTTTTAATTAAAGTAGACCCATAGGGCTATAATTTATTTGTTGACCACTTTCACTATTTTAGCATCTAAGTATTTCTAAATTAATTTAAAAAGTAACTGAAATAGTGTTACAGAAATCATTAAAAATGAAATAATAATATAAAGCTCCAGCATGAATCTTGACCCAATATCCAGCGGCCCTGGCACACCTTCTTCCTCCAGCCAACGGGCAGGATTGACCCATCTTGGAGCTAC
Organism: Platanthera zijinensis; assembly: GCA_039513925.1. NCBI lineage: Eukaryota > Viridiplantae > Streptophyta > Magnoliopsida > Asparagales > Orchidaceae > Platanthera > Platanthera zijinensis. The sequence goes on from CM077098.1 coordinate 42,300,565, forward strand.
TTCCAGCCGCCATCGACGGCCACCCAACATCCTCCCTTGCCGGCCACCGCCACCACCACCTCTATCGAGGTGGTGGCTATCGCCAGGCGGAGGAACATCTGCCGGAGGGGCGAATTCCGGCGATCCCGACAAGCTTAATTTTGCAGAAAAACCAGGAGAAAACTTCTCCTGATCGGGCTCAATTGAGCCCGAATATTGGCCCTAACAATTTCTATGATCTACCCACAGGAAAAGAGGAAGGGGAGGACCTTGTTTGCGGCCTGGAGGCAGGTTGATTGTCAGGATTCCATTTTGGATGGTGGCGCTGCTCAGTTTCTGTAATAGCATAGTGAAGTAGCTCGGGATTGTCGTGGCAAGGGTGGAAACGAATGCTTGGAGTCATGTGATTCTTTTAAAATGATAAAATGGGGGAGGGGAGGGGTATAGCTGGTGGTGGCCATTAATGCCCCCTTAAGGTGAATTTCGGCCATGGTGGTGGGTAATGAATGTGGGCTCAATCCAGTAAGGAAATGGCTGGAAACTCCTCTTCCCAAGAGGAGTTGAATCCAGCCATAAAGGGTTGAAGGGAGAGGTCAAGGCTTCAATGGCCATTAATGGCCTTTGAAGGAAGAATTTGGCCATGGTGTGGTAGCACCATTCCGGCCATGAAGAACCACCAAAATGGCCCCCCTCGTCTTCCTGGATTGAATGGGGAGTTGGATCAGCCAATGAAGAATGGCCCTTGGCCTCCTTGGCAATGAATAACTATCTTTCACCATTTCTCTCTCCTCCATTAAAGAGGAGTTGGAGTTTCTCTTTCCTAGTCATCAAGGTTGACCATGATAACCACTCCAGCCTATTGGCAGCCCACTAACCCATATTTTTCATGGAGATAAGGTTAGCCCAAATGGAAAGAGGGCTTGAGCTTAGGTTTGACCTAACCTAGACTTGAGCTAGGTTTGACCTAACCTAGACTCGGGTTGACCTAAGTCAATTTTACCTTTTGAGTTGCCATCAATTGGTCCTTGGTGACCTATTGTCCTCCCCCAGGGTCTAGGTGGGGATGGGTAGGGTTGACTTGGCTCCTTGAAGGTCACTTGACCCTTATTAAGGGCACTTTGACCACTTTGGGGTTTGAGTTGACTTGGGTCAACTTAGTCACTAGGGTTGAACCCAATGGGTCCTTGGTGACCCATTGACTTCACTCTAGGGTTAGGAGGGTATGGGTGGGGTCCACTTGGCTAAGGGAAGGTCAATTGACCTAATGTTGGTCAGTTGTACCCATTTAGGGTTAGGGTTGACTTAGGTCAACTAAAGTTCTATGGTTGACTCCAATGGGTCTTTGGTGACCCATTGACCCCTCTTTAGGTCAAGGAAGACCTTAGTAGGGTTGGTTGGGATCATTAATGGCATATTACCCTTAGTTAGGGCACCTTGCCCTATTTAGGCCTAAGGTGATCCTTGGTCAACTTGGCCATCCTGGGTTTACTCAAGTGAACCCTTAGGGCCTTTTAACAGATTGGTGAGGTCATGGTGGGGTCTTAGAGTCATGGTGAAGCCTCATGGTCATCCTAAACTAGGGTTTAGGAATATACTATTTGCAGACCATTAATCCTAATCACCTTTATTCCTAAGTCCACTTTGTCTTCTTGGGCTTCTAGGGTTTTGTCATGACCTAGTCATGGAAAAACCACTCCTAGGGAGTCTAGTTGTCTGAGGGATGTTACAAATCCCAATACTTAAACAAAAAATTTCATCCTCGAAATTCTAGTTAGGCCTATGGGGTTTCAATTATGAAAAGTAAATTGTAACATCCCGAGAGGTTATGAGGAATACCTGACTAAAAAGCTCTGGATACCTTTGTTGTATCAGATCCTGCGGCTCCAAGGTGTGCTCCTCCTCACCGTGATTCCTCCACAGGACCTTGACTAATGGAACTTTCTTGCTGCACAAGACTCGTATCCCTTAGTCATCAATCCGGACTGGCTCCAGGTGAACTGACCGGTCAGAGGCTACCGACCCATCCGTGGTTGTAATCTGCTGCTCTGGGCATAGTAGAGCCCTCTTAAGAGAAGATACTTGGAAAACATCATGTAGAACTGACATATACGGTGACAGTTCCAGCCTGTATGCTAAGGGATCGATCCGCTCCAAGATCCTGTAAGGCCCCATATATCTTGGGCTGAGCTTCTTCTTCCGACCACGCACACATGAAACTCCATGCATCGGTCGGATCTTATAGAATACCCAGTCCCCCACCAGAAACTCCACCTGAGGATGTCGAGCGTCGTAATACTTAGCCTGTCAGCTTTATACCTCTAACATACTGTCCCACATCAGCCTCACCTGAGACTCGGTGTCCTCAACAAACTCCGAGCCAAAAACCTTTGATCCTCATCCTGTACCAATGACAGCGGAGTCCTACACCTTCGTCCGTATAGGGCCTCATACGGGGCCATTCCGATGCTGGACTGGTATATGTTATTATATGAGAATTCGACCAGTGGAAACAGCTTCTCCCAAGGCTCTCTACAATCCAGAATGCATAGTCGCAGTAGATATTCTAAGGTCTGATTGGTGCGTTTCGTCTGCTCGTCAGTCTAGGGATGAAAAGCTGTATTGAAAGTCAGCCGTGTGCCCAAGTAAGTCTGCACTAATTGCCACTCCCTGGACGTAAACCGTCCATACCGATCTGATACAATCGTCCTGGGTATGCCATGATAACGAATAAACTGCTCCACGAATTTCCGAACCAGCACACAAATCGAGTCATCCTTCCTGATAGGGATAAATCTAGCTAACTTTGTATGTTGGTCGACGATTACCTAGATCGAATCGTTTCCCATCTGCGTTCGGGGAAGGCCATATATGAAGTCCATAACGATATCCTCGAACTTCCACTCCGGCACTGGAAGTGCCTGCAACAATCCTGCAGGGTTTCTGCACTATGCCTTCACCAGCTGGCATGTCTCGCAGTGGGTCACGAAGTAGGAGATATCCTTCTTCATGCCTGGCCAGTACATGGTCTTCTTCAGATCTACAGTCATCTTCGTAACTCTCGAGTGTACTAAATACTGACTGTAGTTGGCCTCCGTCATGATATCATCCTGGACCTGTCCTCCATCTGGTATATAAACCCGTCCTCTAAAGAATACAAGGTCATCTCTCAATGTATAATATCCAGCAGTACCTGCCTCCAAGGCCTAGAATATCTGCTCCAGCTTGGCATCCTCCCTCATCCCATCTCTGACTCAGTCTCGAATGTCATTTGTGGCACTCATCGCTGCTAAATACTCCTCATAAAGCTCGAGGTCATCAGACGACACCAGCGTGATGTGCATATTCTCTAATCTCTGCACCAGCTCCATGGACATAATCTGGGGCTCCACTCTGGAGGTGGCGGCTCTCCGACTCAGCGGATCAGCTACCATATTCTCCTTCCGTAGGTGGTAATGCATCTCGTACTAGTAATCTGCTAGAAATTCCACCCATCACCTCTGCAAGATATTCATCTCCTTCTGCATGTCTACATACTTCAAATTTTAGTGATCGGAGTATATGTCGCAGTGGAAACCGTACAGATAATGCCGCCAGACTTTCAGAGCAGACAAGACCGCTTCCATCTCTATATCATGAACAGTGTAATTATTTTCAAGCTTCTTCAGCTGGAGGCAAGCATAAGCAATCATGTGGCCCTTCTGCATCAGCACTGCTCCCATGCCCTGGTAGGAAGCATCGATATAGACCTGGAATCCTTCTCTCTCCGAAGGAAGGGCAAGAATAGGAGCCGAGGTGAGTCGATCCTTCAGCTCCCGGAAAGTCATCTCATACTGCGGGGTCCAGACAAAGGGAACTTCCTTCCTCTTCAGGGATGTGAGTGGGAGGGCAATCTGAGAGAATCCCTCAACGAACTTCGGGTAATGACCGGCAAGTCCAAGAAAACTCAGCACGTTTGTGGCCGTCATCAGCTGCGGCCAATCCTGAACTGCCTGAATCTTGGTCGGGTCCACTGCCAGCCAAGCTCCACTGATGATATGGCCTAGGAAAGCCACTTCCTTCAACCAAAATTGGCATTTGCTAAACTTCGCATAAATATGGTGCTCCCGTAGTCTCTCTAGAGTCAAAGTAAGATGTCGTGTGTGCTCCTGCTCTGTCCTCGAGTAGATGAGAATATCATCAATAAATACGATGACGAACACATCCAGATTGGCCTCAAACACCCGGTTCATGAGGCTCATGAACGCCGATGGTATATTCGTGAGTCCGAAGGGCATCATGGTAAACTCGAACAACCTATATCTGCTACTGAAGGTAGTCTTCGGAATGCCCTCCTCCTGGATTCGCAGCTGGTAGTAGCCCGACCTCACATCCAGTTTCGAAAAGAAATGCGCCCCCTCTAACTTATCAAACATCTAATCTATCCTTGGAAGTGGATATGTATTTCGAACTGTCAGTCTTTTCAGTGCTCGGTAGTCGATGAACATTCTAAGTGTCCCGTCCTTCTTCTTGACGAACAACACCGGGGCTCCCAATGGTGAAGAGCTTGGTCGGACAAATCCGACTTCCACTAGTTCCTGAAGCTGGCTTCGAAACTCCGTCAACTCCTTTTTGGGCCATCCGGTAAGGAGATGTAGATGCCGGCTTAGCCCCTAGTACCAGCTGTATCCGAAAATCCTACTCCTAGTATAGGGGTAGCCCTGGCAGCTTCTCTGGGAATACGTTAGCAAAGTCCCGCACCACCGGGATATCAGAGATGGAATCCTTGGCCTCATCCATTTCAAACAGCACTTCATAGTCCTCCTCCCCCTGTAATTGGGCCTTGACAGCCTGCATGGATGATAGCAAGAAAGGGGGAATATGTCTAATACCTTCAATGATGATGTGGGAATCTCCATGCCTCACGGTGATCCTCTTTGACAGTCAGTCGATCTGGGCATGGTTCCAATGCAACCATGTCATGCCCAGGATCAAATCATAAGCTGGAATCCTTAGGATCGTTGTTGGTGATTCGAAGTCCTTCCCGCCGATCTCCGCCTCCATGTTGCAGTGGGTAGAGGTGAACAGCTCGGATTCGTCAGGTAGTCGTATCCTCATCATCAAGCCTATGAATCGCTCAACGCCTTCAAACCCTTCCACAAAGGCCTCCGACACGAACGAGTGTGAAGCACCAGTATCGAACAGAGTATAAGCGGGCATGCCGCTGATGAAGACTATGCCTTGGGTAGTTAAATATCTTAGAAACCTAGTTATGGTTTTCTTTCCTAGTTTGTAAATTCTAAATCCATGAGTCTAAATATTTAGGAACGAAAACTTAAAATTTACTGGCATACCTGTGATCACTTGCTCCGAGTTCTTTGGTTAAGCTCGATCCAGTGCATACACTTGCTCCCTCTCCTGTCGGAGGTCTCCGCCCTGGTATCCACGTCCTCGGCCACGTCCTCTGCCTCTAAAATACGGAGCAGGTGGGGAAGCTGGTGGTGCTGGTAGTGGTGCCCCCTTCATGGGGTAGTTTCTTTGGATATACCTCACCTGATGACAGTTAAAACACTCTGGCGGGGGATATGCCATACCCAGGGTCTTTGCATCTCCCGAATCTAGAGAGGCTGAGGGGCTATCACTATTGGTTCCCTCTGCTCCTGTCTCACCTCCTAACGAGGCTGATCCTCTGCCCTTCTCCCATCTCTCCCATCAGCAAAGCTGTCCCTTCATTGATCATCTTTGGCTCCCCGGCCCTAATTCTCAGTTGGCCGCTTTCAGCCTCGAGTAGTGTTCCAATCTGCCTCAATCCTCTTGGCCATCTCAAATATCCAACTGATAAGAATCCAACTGATAAGAATCCTCTTCAGCCTCTAAGGAATAGGCCCGTCAGACACGAACAACAAAGACTCCCTATGATCCTCTCGCAGGCCCTTATAAAACCTATTAGTGTATCCTGCCTCATCCAACTGATAAGAATCTGCAAACCTGGCTAGATGACTGAAAACCTGGTGGTACTCCACCACCGTCTTGTTGCCCTGTCTCAACTATAAAAATCTATCTTCCAAATCATCTCTGGCTGACTGCGGAACAAAATGCTCCAACAGTGCGGCCCTGAACTCCTCCCAAGCAATCTCTGCAACCTCTCTATCAGTAGACGTCGTGTACAACGATGTCCTCCACCATCTGTTGGCATGGGATTCCAAGTAAGAGACCACCAAAGGCACCCTTTCCTCCCAAGGGAACCATATCCAAGTCAGCATCTTATACATGATATCCAACCACTCCTCTGTCCGAACAGACGACTCTGTCCCCAAGTATAACGGGGAAAAAGTCCTTGAAAGATACTTAGCCAATTGGCCCCCGGGTTTGGCTGTAGAGCCGGGACCTGTTGGGCCCTAAAAGCCTCCAGAATGGCTGTCAATGTCTGCCCCATCTCAGACTGTAGGAATGGAGTGGGGACTTGGGGAGGTGGTGCAAAATTTGGAGTGTTTTAGACTCCGCCATGTGGTGTAGGTTGTGCTCGGGGCTACATAACAAAAGTCATTGTAAGTAATTGACTCAAACAAAATTAAAGGTGGACTATTTACATGTGATCCCTCATATGGGCACACCACTACTTCCACTGCTTAGTTTGTCCCCAAACTAAACTCGCGGGGGTGCCCCATGGTTTGTGGGCTGCTACTTTTCGATCGATATTTCCTCTTATACCACTTGTTAGACCCTATTTTTTTTCCTTTACACCACCGGGTCTTAGGCCCAAAACCGCCGCTTTGCGATGATACCTTCACGCCCGGGAAGGTCGTCACTACAAAACGCCGATCCTACCGGACATATTGATTATAGAAAATGTATCAAACCTATAAGTGTAAGAATGAAACTCAACAAGTCCACCAGAATCACATGTATAAAAAATATTCTCCATGAAGGGAGTGTCCAAAGATATAATAAAAGTACAAAAACTTGTGCTCATGCCCGGTATATCAATGTCCTCACTACATATCTCTCATCGCGGAAGTAGAACTAAAACAAATACTAGCGATCGAGACTCACAGTCCCAGCTGTCTGAACTCCGGTACTAGACTATTCCATCTCCAAGCGTGCCGACATCCGGGGCTGCTCCTCCATGCTGGGCTCCACGGTCCCCTAAAATGATGTGGTTCAAAAACCGTTAATCTAGAAGACTAAGTCCTATCATCCCCCGCCCCTTCCCCCATAGCTCCTAGGAACTGAGCGGGGAGGAGGAAAGGAGATGAAATGAAGGTGGAGAATAACAAATAGCAGGTGTCGGCGGAAATAATCTAGCAATTCTAAGAGTACATGTGACAGCAATGGAAGTAAGAAAAAACTTAATATATAATATGTAACCTTAACATATATGAAAACACATAAGATAAGGGATCTTCGGTAGAGCTCCTATCATATAAAAAGTCCCATACCAACTTATACGATAGGGTGATGATTTTCTAGCAAGCATATATATATATATATTTATTGAATAAAAACCCTAACTTATAAGCACGCTCGCACGAACTTATAAAATAAGGGGTCGTTTTGTAAGGCCTATTGTATAAAGCATCCCATACCACTTTATACAATAGGTGTCAGGGTTATATGCAATGGTTATTCTATGACATGGAAGGATACCATGATGTAAACATGCAAGTGCAACTCACCCACTCGACTCTGTGTACACAGACCTTTAGTTCCCCCTTTTTGGAGCCTAACCTTCTAGGATACCCTCGTAGTGGAAAACAGAAGGGGTGGTTTAGGCCTCGCCCACCTCTAAACCGGTAATTGCACTACCAGTTAGACCTATAGTATGCCTCGACGCTGGTGCACTAAAAGGAGCTCCTACGTACTCTTGTCAGCTGGCGCACCAGACTTATATTCCGAAGTGCTAAATCACACTTTTCGAGTCGATGTATTGGCGTCGGTGCATCGACCCTCCAATATCGAAGACCTACCACCTTATACTTTTTGCACATGCAACCTTTTGTATCAACTGTCGAGCCAATGCTCCCCGGGCCATCCCGTCCGTCACAACAAACAAACGAGCCAAAGCTCGCTGGGCCAACCGTCCCATAACCAAACACCGAGCCCACTTCCTGTGTGACCCAACCTAACATCCCGAGACATCGAGGTGAGTGAAATTGAATCCCTAATTATGCTAGTTACTCTTGCAATTTAGTTTGCCTAAGGTTTAGGTTAGCCAGGACTTCCCCTGGCATACCCCGTGAAGGGCTCTCAAAGGGCACTAGGAACTACGATGGGCTGAAACCCAAAGCTCCCTTTCGCAAGGCACTTATTATTATTGGTTACTACCCGATTCCCGATCCTTTTAGTATTGCACTGGTTCTAACCCAAATGAGTTTTGACCATATCTCCCTCTTTACGGGATAGACGATCTTTCGTCGATCCTTAGTTCCACCTAACTTAGGCCACTCTATAATCCTACTCTTCCGATCTTCCAATGGTATACTCCAATCCAGTTTCCAATATCAGTAAACATAATCCCATCTCACTACGACCGTGCCACATGTAATCATGATTTCTGCAGTTTTACTACGTGCAGAATATCCTAAGCTATATGATGTATAAAGGGAGGTACTATAAATTATCATCTAATATCCCTATAATTATTATTGGAGATCTATCATGATATGGTTAGCCTAAATCCAGAAGTTTATAATTTTCCTAATTTACATGATAATTTATTTAATTTCCTAAGTGATCCAAATGCCTTAGTTTGAACATGAAGTACTATTTTCAAGCATGAAAAATGTACCACAAAATTATGATAAATACAAAACAACTACTTATTAGTAAAATCAAGGTCTCCAAATTTTTCAGTAAGACTTAGACCCCTAAACATAATTTTTGAACTTAACCTACATTAACCAATTTAAAGAGACAAGTACTGCGAATATACTTTCAATAATTCTGAGAAAATTCAAGGATGAACATAAAGATATATATACACTCCAGGTCAAGTTTCATAATTTTTCAATTAATAATGAGCTCACATTTTAATATAAAACAATAATTCTCATTCCTACATTATTGAAACAACTACTGTAAATATCCTCCTAAAAATTATGGTAAAATTTCCTCAGTTGTATATTGACCTATGTACACCTTAAAATGAGTTCCAAAATTTTCAAACCCTTATTGAGCTATGAATCAAATTTTGAATATCATTGCATTCTTAAAAGCTTGTGAAGAAAGTACTAAATATACACATTTAAAAATCATAATAAAATTCAAGGATGAGCATACTGAACAAAAACACTCTCTGCCCAATTTCCATAACTTTATATTAAACAGTATGATCATAATAATTCAAAGATTTACATGGAAAATTCCATGTACTATAAAGGACGTATTATGTGTAATGTTCCAAAATTACCAATAAAATTACCAGAGGCTTTAATTAACCCCATGACCATACTACCCAAGTTTTATAACATTTCATTAAGTTTTGGTGGCTTATCTTGCATGTACAAGTGCTGTGCCCTAAATTAGGGTTAGGGTTTTTAGGGGTTTATCCATCTCAAAATCCTCTAAGATTTGTACCAGAGTACCTTAGATATACTAGTTTCCTCTCTACCAAATTTCAAGTACATATAAGGGAATTTGACCCCATGCCCTTCTCAAACCCCCAAAGTCCTAACATAGGGTTTGAACTTGGGTCCTTGAGTAAACCTACCCCAAACCACTCCATAACCCATTTGAGGGTGTTAAATGTCATGTCAAACAAGTGGCCCAAATTTCAGCCTCTGTTGAGGTTGTTTGACCTCTCAAAACTCAAAGTGCATTTTTGACCTAAATACCCCTTATTAGGGCAAGGCTAGGGTTTGCTCAATTCCTACTCAAATCAACTCCAAAGGAGGTGAATATTTATACAGATCCTCATGATGACCCCAAGGACCACTCACCAAAATTTGGGATGGTTTAGTGGTCATTTGGTCCCTTAAGTAAATTACCCTAAGATATTTAAAAGATTTGAAAAACTATAGGAAAATTGTCCCCAGAATTCTGATTTTTGGGAACGTCTTAGGTATAGATTAGGGTGACTCTCTATCAAAATTTCAGGTCATTTGAACAAGGGATGAAGTAGGGGAAATCATTAAAGTTTATGTCTAACCCTAGCTATAGACCCCACCAAAATGGGTTTCTTGGTCAAACCAGATGTCTAAATTGACTCAGATTAATTTTAAATTAAAGTAGACCCATAGGGCTATAATTTATATGTTGACCACATTCTCTGTTTTAGCATCTAAGTATTTTTAAATTAATTTACAAAGTAACTGTTATAGTGTGACAGAAATCATTAAAATGAAATAATAGTATAAAGCTCCAGAACGAATCTTGACGCAAGAACAAGCGGCCCCGGCTCATCTTCTTCCTCCAGCCAATGGGTAGGATTGAACCATCCTTGAGCTACTTCCAGCCGCCACCGCCTGCCACCCGGCCACCTCCCTGGCCGGCCATCGCCACCACCACCTCCGTCGAGGTGGTGGCTATCGCCAGGCAGCAGCACAGTTGCCAGAGGGTCGGATTATGGAGATCCCGACATGCTTATTTTTGTGGAAAAACCAGGAGAAAACTTCTCCTGATCAGGCTCAATTGAGCCTGAATCTTGGACCTTACAATTCCTATAATCTACCCATAAGAAAAGAGGAAGGTGAGGACCTTATTTGCGGCATGGATGCGGGTTGATTATCGAGATGCCATTTGTGATGGTGGCACCACTCAGTTTCTACAACAGCATAGTGAAGTAGCTCGTGATCGTCGGGGCAAGGGTGGAAACAAATGCTTGGAGTCCTGTGATGCTTTTAAAATGATAAAATGGGGGAGGGAGGGGTCTAGCTGGTGGTGGCCATTAATGCCCCCTTAAGGTGAATTTTGGCCATGGTGGTTGGGAATGAATGTGGGGTCAATCCAGCCAGGAAATGGCTAGAAACTCCTCCTCTTCACTAGAGGAGTATAATCCAGGCATAAAGGATGGAAGGGAGAGGCCAAGGATTCAATGGCCATTAATGGACATTGAAGGCACAATTCGGCCATGGTGTGGTAGCACCATTCCGGCCATGAACAACCACCAAAATTGCCCCCTGGTCTTCCTGGATTGAATGGGTGAGTTGGATCATCAAATGAAGAATGGCCCTTGGCCTCCTTGGCCATGAATGACTCTCTTTCACCAGTTATGGCTCCTCCATTACAGAGGAGTTGGAGTTTCTCTCTCCTAGTCATCAAGGTTGACCTTGATGACCACTCAAGCCTATTGGCAGCCCACTAACCCATATTTTTCCTGGAAATAAGGTTAGCCCAAATGGAAAGAGGGCTTGAGCTTAGGTTAGCCCATTTGAGCTAGGTTTTACCTAACCCGAACTAGGGTTGAACTAGGTTAATTTGACCTCTTGAGTTGCCATCAATGGGTCCTTGGTGCCCTATTGGCCTCCCCTTGGGTCTAGGTGGGGATGGGTAGGGTTGACTTGGCACCTTGAAGGTCACTTGACCCTTATTAAGGGCACTTTGACAACTTTGGGGTTTTAGTTTACTTGGGTCAACTTAGCCACTAGGGTTGGCCCCAATAGGTCCTTGGTGACCAATTGACTTCACTCTAGGGTTATGAGGGTATGGGTGGAGTTCACATGGCTAAGGGAAGGTCAATTGACCTTATGTAGGTCAGTTTGACCCATTTAGGGTAAGGGTTGACTTAGGTCAACTCAAGCTTTATGGTTGACCCCAAAGGGCATTTGGTGACCCATTGACCCCTCTTTTGGTCAAGAAAGCCCTTGGTAGGGTTTGTTGGGCTCATTAAGGGCACATTACCCATAGTTAGGGTACCTTGCCCTATTTAGGCCTAAGGTTATCCTTGGTGAACTTGGCCATCCTGGGTTGACTCAAGTGAACCCTTAGGGACTTTTAACAGATTTGTGAGGTCATGGTGGGGTCTTAGAGTCAAGGTGAAGCCTCATGGTCATCCTAAACTAGGGTTTAGGAATATACTATTTGCAGACCATTCATCCCAATCACCTTTATTCCTAAGTCCACTGGTCTTCTTGGGCTTATAGGGTTTTTTCATGACCTAGTATTAACAAAACTACTCCTAGGGGGTCAAGTTTTCTGAGGGATGTTACATCTCCTACATCTATAAAGGCTAAGGGGCAAACCCCACCGGGTTCCTCGGCTCATGTCTATTCTCTTAAAGGGGTTGGTCCCCATTCCTCCTTTCTACAATGATACGACCTCTAGGCTGGTCTCTCCTGCCACTAATCACTGAGTCGTTAGTCGATCTCTTCTGACCCCGAACTGTAAGCTGGTATGCCTCCAGCTTCTTTGTCATCTCTAAAATCCTATCCAAGCTTCAGTTAGAAACGAAGAGTAGGGCCTGCCTCATGTCATCTTGAAGGCCCTTGTAGTTCCTCTTCACGTAGCCCGCATCGTCTAGCTGATATGAGTCCGCAAAGCAGTCTAGATTTGTAAACTCTCGGTAGTACTCCAGCACCGTCCTGCTGCCCTGCCTCAACTGCAGGATCTTGTACTCCAATTCGTCCCTCGCGACTAAGGTTCAAAATCCTCCAATACAGCTACTCTGAACTCCTCCTGGGTGATGTCTGCGCAATCCATTCCAACAAAGGTGGTGTCCAACAGTGACTTACACTATCTCTTTGCATGCGACTCAAAGCATGAAACTGTCAAGGCAACAACTGTAACGTCTCCATCCGTTAAATGATATATAATAAAGGGTCTGGCCGGTGCCCCACACTATAGTTCACAAACAGGCAGAAAGGTTACCGGATAATACCAAAAACTATTTGCATCCTAACTCAGAGCATGCTAACGGAAGCTTTAAGGATATTTGAAATGAACTCATTTGAATGTCCATAATATATAAAACACCATTTATATATAATAACACATAAATGTCTCTTTATACATACATAAAAGTTGGCCTTATGACCTTACAGTTAGCCTTCAAAAGTGTGGATTACATACATCGGCACACAGACCGGCCACACATGAAAACAGTAAACCTTTTTTCAATCGGCCTTCGAGGGCCTGTAGCAGCAGAAAGGGCTTCAACACGCTATTTCCAGCTTGGATCTCCAGCACCTGCATGGGGACAATCCACCACAACGGTAGTAAAAAAGGCAATGGTCTGCATTCAGCTAACCAATTTATAACGACCCTATCCTTATCCCGGGGCAGTGGTATTCCTTCCCTGGAGGCATATCATTTTCACAAGCAGATATATCACAAGATGTGATCTGACTCACAATCAATATATCACAAACGTCGACCATGCGACCCGACGCTCCATGCACTTAGGGAACATTATCGGTGTACCGGAAAACCAGGGTCCCACCACCATTCTCAGGTCTCAAACCCAGCGGTAAACTTTGAGCATTCCTGCTCCCCAGCCCACGACCGGAGACTTTAGTCTTGAGGGCGAACAGCCCAAGACTCTCATTATATGATCCTAATGAAGCCAATAACTTAGGCACTCAAGTTAGACAACCATAACGCTGATATAGTTCAGCACTTGCCCGTTGCTAAAATCGCCAGTTCAATGTCTAGACTTATTCGGGCTGGCTTCCCCTTGTTCGTTCGGCTTACCGGCATTTAAGAGAGCATAGCTCACAATAGCCATAACATCCCTGAAGGACTTGCTTCATAATCAAAGAGGGAGTCAATGCCAACATTCATCACGAGTGCTTGGCGGGGTCAATAAAAGCTCTCTTTCTGCGCCCAAACTCAACCCAAACACTACAGCATCCTGTAGTGCCAGCATGTAGCACACAAACTTCGAGGGTATTTTCCTACAACACCATTACAGTACTTCCTATTACTCAATTTCATAGGAACGACCCACCGACTCCACAAAATACTCTTTTATACGCTAAGTCTTCTCCGGTGCGCAAAATAAAACATCATAAATCCAGAACAACCTGTCCAGATGGGCTTCACACAATATGCATATTCAGTACTACACATTTCCGGATCTATATGAAAGACTTCATGGGAATTTCAAGAATCAACCTAACGAAAACCCCTCAACATTCCACCTTTTGGTGGGGGAAATCCGTGCACATGCCAAAATAAGGACTTATCATGTCAAAGGAGAAAGATTGTTACCCTTGACGTTTCTTCAGAGCCATGATACAGCTTTTCTACGTAGATGTAAATGAGCGCCTCACTTTCCCCTTCGTGAATCTAGCTTCAGATCTTGATTCCAACCACAATATCCACTCCAGCAACTTCAGCAAGCCCTAGCCGAGTTCTCTACTCCAAAACTGGAACACAAGGAAGAGAGAAAGAGAAAAGGAAGTAATGATTTCCAAATTCCAACCCCTCTGCAAAAGTGGTCTCTTGTTTCACCCCAGCCACATGATAAACTCATCAAAACGCAGCAAAAACTTAGGTTTAGGCTAAAAAATTACCCACCTCCAACTGACCGCTCACATGTCAACTCACTGCTCGGCCAAAACCTCATTTTTCGACAAATCATTGAATGGGGATGATAACAGGCCAAAATCATCGAGCCCCGCTCGACGATAATCATCGAGCCCCGCTCGTCAATATTCGGCCCGCTCGGCAAAAATCGTCAAGCGACGCTCGACGATAATCGTCGAGCGTTGCTCGGCATTCTCCGTCGAGCCCCGCTCGGCGATCTCCGTCGAGCCCCGCTCGGCAATCTCCATCGAACCCTGCTCGACGATCTCCGTCGAGCCCCGCTCTGCGATCTCCTTTGAGCCGCACTTAGCGATATCCGTCAAGCCCCGCTCGGCGATCTCCGTCGAGCCGCGCTCGGCGATCTTCGTCGAGCCCCGCACGACGATCTCCATCGAGCCCTGCTCGGCGATTTCCATCGAGCCCCGCTCGGCAATCTCCGACGAGCCCCGCTCAGCGATGTCCGTCGAGTTCCGCTCGACGATCTCCATCGAGCCCCGCTCGACAATCTCTGTCGAGCCCAGGTCGACTAAAATCGTATTCTCTCCAACTCCTTTATAGGTTGTTACAATAGCCTCCTCTATCGGGCATCTTATCTCAGCCAGCATCTTATAGATAATGTCCAGCCACTCCACTGTGCAGACTGCTGACTCTGTCCCGAGGTAGGATGGAGGAGAGAGCCCCCGAATGGTGCTCAGCTAGTTAGCCCCAGGATTTGGCTATGGGGATGGATCCTGTTGAGCCCTGAAAGTCTCTAGAATAGCCGTCAGTGTCTGTCCCATCTGCATCTGCGGGAACGAAGTCAGAGCCGGCGGGAGTGGAACGATGTTCTGTGCTTGAGGTGTACCCTACTGTGGAGTAGGGTTCGTCGTAGGCTACAAAGGAAAATTCCAATTGTTAGCAGATGTACAAGTGGAACTAATGAAAGGAAATGGTGGATTTCTTGTATGTGATTCCCCTTATGGGCACACCATTGCTTCCGCTGCTAGTTTGTCCTCAAACTAAGCTCGTGTTGGGTGTCCTAGAGTTTTGTGGACTTTTCCTCTTTGGATCGATGTTTCCTCTGACACCAGTTTGCAAGACCCCATTTTTTTATTGCTACAATACCAGGTCATAAGCCCAGTGCCGTTGTTTTGTGGTGACAGAGACGCTCAAGAGTCTCGCAACTACAAAACGTCGATTCTGCCGACATTTACGATCATCAAGAGTAGAAGTTACAGCAAAATGACTATAAAGTCAAATCCACAAATCACATATAATTTATGAAACAGAAATCACACTAAGTCCACAAAATAATATAAGTACCGAAATAGATCGGTATAATCAGAATATAATTGGTCTAATGCCAAGTACATGAAATCCTCGCAACAACCCTCTCGTGGAAGCTAAGTAAAGCTAACACTCATGGAGCTTGAGGCGGGTGCTCCCGTACAAGACTTGCGCACCTCCATGTGTACCGTACTCCACTAGTGTTGCATCTCCTATTGTTGTTCCTTGTCCCCCATCCGGAGTCCCTGAAATGTTTGTTCCACCGACCGTTAGTCAAAATACTAAGCCTAATTTCCCCCACCCCTCCCAGTGGCTCCTAGGCATAGTACAGGAGGAATGATAAGAAAGGCATGATGGCGGAGAGTAGGAACAAAGCAGATGACGACGGACCTATTCTAGAAGGTATATTGTAAATCTATAGAGCTGTAAAAGGAAAAGCAGGGTAGCAGTTCTATAATAAGGAAGCAGTTATATAGGCAAGTAGAGTAGAGCAGTAAGTGAATGAAAGATAAACAAAGAAATAAGTAACCTTAACTTTTATGAATGCACATACAAACTTATAAGTTAGGGATCATTTGCTAGGCTCCCATCATATAACAAGTCCCGTACCAATTTATACGATGAGGTGTCAGGTTGTATGCAAGTATGAGTGTAGTGGTATGTTATTCCATGATTCATGCAAGTGCAACACACTCACACGACTCTATGCGCACATAACTTTAGTTCCCCCATTTTGGAAGCTAGCATCACTCCCAGGAGCCTCTGCCGTGGCCAACAGAGACAGTGGGTCAGGCCACCCCACTTCTAGACATGTATTCACACTACTAGGCCTAGCTCTTACGTACGCCTCTGAAGGACACACTAGTGTCTCCGCGTACTATACGGACCCACCGCTAGTGTTTTCCTTGGGTATGTGTAAACCACACCTACCGAGTCATCATAATTATGTCGGTGTGAATGACCATCACATTCCGAAGACTCACCACTTTATGCACATGCAACCATGAATTTTACCGAGCCATCAGCTCCTCGGACTAATTTGTATGTTACAACTACCTTCTGAGCCTTCGACTCACAGGGATAACTTGCCCCTTTTCACAACCACCGAGCCTACCGCTCGGATAACCTAAACAAGCTAACCTCCCGAGTCACCTGGATGAATGAAAGTTAAGTCTTAGTATATCTAATTTCTCTTTAACATTTTAATCATACTATTTAATGTTAACCTTGGATTGCCCAGGGCAATTCCCTGTATAGGGCCCTCAGGGGCACTAGGAACTACGATGGGCTGAAGCCCAAAGCTCTTTTTCCCAAGGTTCTAATTATTATTGGTAACTACCCATGTTCCAAAACTTTCGTGATTTTACACTTGATTTAAACCTAAGTGTATCTAGACATCTTCTAGGGAAGAGACGATCTATCGTCGATCCTGAGCTCAACTCTGCCCTTACACAACAGGGCTCACACAGCCTACTTTATTTTTGCGACCCTACTTATTTTCACCCATACTAGGTACACAAACTATCTCATCATCTCATACAAAGGCCCACATGTTACCCTACTTCTACAGCTTTATACTTTGTGCAGACCTATTGTGCTACATGGTGTGCATGCATGGTGACCCCTCTAATTATTCATCCAAATAACCTAAGATTATTACAAGGGGTCTATCATGATAATTTAATGTTTAATCCAGAATATAATATTTTTCCTAATTTATTTGGCATTTATTATATTTTCCCGAAAAGTAAGCAAACAATGCTTTTGAACATCAAGTACAGTTTTTTGACCAGTCATGGTCTTAACAAAATTATGATAGGTTAATATCATCAAATAATAGTAAATACCCAAAAATCAAAATTTTTCAACATGAATTTGACCATCAATAATTTATTGAATAAACAACTGCAATATTATGATATTTAGGGGAAAATTGAATTATTCATCCAATAATTATAGAAACTTTATAAGATGACGAACATAAGCAGGACAAACTATTGACCAAGGACTATTATTTTCCAAGCTTATTTGGTCACATAATTAAATCATTTAAAACAAATCATTATTAGGCACCTTTTGAAGAAACCCATATAGATAGTCCTCCAATAATTCTATAAAAATTCATAGAGCTCATGAATGACTTAAATGTTTCTCCTACCAAATTATATAAGTTTTCAATGAGTAGATATCTCTTAATAAATTCCTTAATGATTTAGGCAACAACTTAGGTTGTGAATGAAGTATCTCAAATACTGATCTAAAATTCATACTAAAATATCCAGAGCTTAATATCAGTATTATTTGGCCACTTCCTAAATTTCAAGATCATCCAAATTCCTATGATACAGTAATAAAATCAAGTGTAAAAGTTCCCTAAACGATCCTAAGTTATCACAAGGGGGATGTAAACTCTAAAAGTCCTAGAATTACTTCCTTGGGTTATTCACCATCCTAAGATCATATGGACTAAACTTTAAGTCCATACAAGGACATATCACCCGATGACCTTCACAAACCCTCAAAGTTCAACCTTAGGGTTTGATCTAGAGTCCTAAGGCAAATCCACCCTAATCCAGCCTAAACTCCACGTCAGGGTGTTTTAAACTGACCTTGAGGATCTGGTCAATGTCCCCTCCCCTTTGGGTGAGAATTAGCCCCACCTTGCCCCAAGCACCCCTCTTGCCCTAATTTACCCTTAAGGGTCCAAACTTTTGTCATACCAAAACCTATTCAAACCATCCTCGAATGGGTTGGTATTTTTAGAAATATATGACCCTAAGGACCATCCACCAAAATTTTGGTTTGTTTTGATGTCATTAGACCCCTAAATTTATTCTTACCTATTTTATTAAATTTTTACAAAAACTTAAGGAAAATATTTTCCAAAAATTCCCATTTTTGGATGTGAGATACATAGGTAATACTAAGCTATGACCCAAATTTCAAAGCATTTGGATGAGTGGTTTAGTGGAGGCACTCAGATTAGTCTCTGGTCAAGCCTATGTATAGGCTGCACCATATGGAGTGCTTTGGTCAAACCAGAGCCCCAAATTGGTTGAAACAAATTTAAAATTAAGCTAGACATCAAGGACTATAAATTTCATATAGATTATTTTTCCATATAAGGCCTCTAAGTATTTTTAATAAATCAAAACATCCACTGCATTTTATGTAACATAATTGAATTAAATGAAAATATATTTAATTGTATCCTGCACGAATCTTGGCGCAAGGATGGATGGGATCTGTTCATTGTCCCCGTGAAAATGACAGCTTACAGAAGCCCATCCTTGGAAGTTTTGGGAGCTGATTTCCCGGCCACCTGAGTGCCTCCCTTGCCGGCCAATGCCACCACCTTCGTTGAGGTGGTGGCCAGCGATAGGCGGTTGTAGGCTGGCCGGAGGTGGCTGGAATCGGGATTTAGGCATGGAATTTAATGCTCCAAAACTGGAGTTTTTGGCTTAGCCGATTTGGGGTCAATTGATCCCAAACCATGCGGCCAATGAACAAAGATCTATCCACTGAGAAAGAGGAGAGGTATAGGAACTTTTGGGAGGCATAAAGCCTTACCGATCGATGGGACGCCATTGTAGGATTTAATGCTTCGGGTGCTCTGCAACAATACAATAGAAGGGCTCGAATTCTTCAGGGAAAAGGTGGAAACGGCTACTGGGGGTCTAGGGAAGCTATTAAAATGCTCAGTTTGGGGAGAGAAAGGGTCATGGCTTCAATGCAATTATTGGCCATGAATGGTGGTTCTCGGCCATCAAGCTTGGGGTGTGCCAATAGGGGTGAATCAAGGTTTAAGAACTGGCCAAGAAATGGCTGGAAACTCCTCCTCTCCCCCAGGGGAGTTGAATCCAGCCATTAATGGGGAGCTTGAGGGGGGCTTTATGTTCCCCACCATTGATGACATCATTCTCTCTCTCCTCTCCTCACCTCCATTAAAGGGCAAATGGTGTTTTCTCTCTCCTAGTCAGCACTTCCAGAAAATGAGTTTCATTTTGGATAATTATAAATCTCATGAGGCAAGTGGACCACCTCAAATGGGCTTAGCCCAAGTGGATTGGGCTAGGTTAGACCTACTTGAGCTAGTTTGACCTAATCCTATATTGAATTTATTTTTGTCGAATTGGCCATTTGGGTTGACCCCAATGGGCCCTTCTTGACCCATTGGCCTCCCCTAAGGTCTAGGATGGGTTGGGTAGGGTTGGTTGTGCACTTTGGAGGTCACTTGACCCTTAGTTAGGGCACTTTGACCCTTTTAGGGCTAGGGTTGAGTTTAGTCAACTTAGACTCTTTGGTTGACCCTAATAGGTTCTTGGTGACCCATTGGCCTCCCTTAGGGCTTAAGAAGGTCTAGGTGGGTCCCTTTGGCTAAGGGGGGGGGGGGTCAATTGACAATGTGTGACCTTAATTTGACCTAATTAGGGTTTGGGTTGACTTTGGTCAACTTGTCCCTTTTGGTTGACCCCAATGGGTCCTTGGTGACCCATTGGCCTCCCCTCGGGTTAGGGGTGCCATGGTGGGGTCATGGAGTTAAGGTGAAACCCTACAACCAAACCCTAGGCCTTATGACTTGGTTGAGCTATTTGCAAACCAAGGTGATATCCACCTCCATGCCTTAGCTCACTTGGGTCTTCTTGGGTTTCATAGGGTTTTGTCTTGACCTAGTCATGACAAAACCACTCTTTAGGGTCTAGTTGTTTGAGGGATGTTTACAAACCGCGTGGGAGGCATCCTTGGGCCCACGTTCTTAGATAAAGCGCGTTTATGCTATAGGTAAAAATGGGCGTTCATGGAGCCAAGCGACAAAAAATGGGTACACCACATAGACTTCCCAGGTCTACAGGCTCGCCAATCATCACACCGACGGGAATTGATAGCTAGACATTGGGTGGTTGGGCTTGGTCCTCGGTGCTCATTCTCGGGGCTCCTTCCGTGCCAAGTGGACGATTGGGCTTGGTCCTGTGGTGATACACTCCCATAGGATCCTTTCGTGCCACAAAGATAGGCCAGTTTGGGCTATGTTTTTGGTGCACATCTACCCAAGACCCCTCTGAGCCGTAGTACGAATGGAGTTCTGCTATTTTGTTCTTAGCGATTCAGCGTACGGAGGCCTAGGCTTGGTAGTATGGATGTCATCCTAGTAGTGGAGACGCACACTCAATTATCAACATCTAGACATGAAGGATGATACATGAGAGGTTGGCTACCTACTCGAAAAGTGGTAACTACAAGTTTATGTCAACATAGCAGTGTGTGTGTGTCGGCATGGGTGAGTCATCATATTGCATTCATAACATTGCATTGCACCGCATGAGATCATTATCATATAAGTTTGTAGGGCACTCTTATATGATGAGTTACTTTACAGTTAAGATGATCCTTCACTTATAAATCTGTATGGGCATTTTTAAAGTTAAGTTACTTTTCTATTATAGATCTATATACTTTGATGGATGGATATTGCATGTGTAGAACGACTATAGTAGAATGTTGAAATGATGTTATATAATGCTGCTATTACTACTCATGATATAATGTTTCTCCCCCTGCTTGTACTACTGCTTACATATATATATTATACCCTTAATCCTTTTCTCGCCCGGTGCCTAAGAGTGGCTGGGGGAACGGATGTGATTGCCACTTAGTTTTTATGACTAACGATTGCTACATCTTCTATTTTAGGTGGAAGCCTCGTAGATAGAGCAGCAGCAGGTTGTGCAGGAGGGCAGCCAGGACAGGGTGATAGGGACTGATACGACATTATCTTTGCTGTCGTCAGCTAAGGATGTGTTTTTAGAGACTCATGATTGTAGCCCTTGGGGCAATTTTGTGTACTCTGATATTATAGAAGTCGTTGTTTCTTCTGATTATTGATGTACTTTCTTGGACTTATATACTTATGTGGATTGTTACCTTTATATATATTCTTTATGTTGGGTTGGCATGGATGATATTAGTTTTAGCCGCAGAATAAGCGTCTTGTGGTATTGGTCAACCTGTGTGTGGTGTTACCGTAAGGCGGCTGTTCGGAGCATAAGACTCCCCTCAGTTGTGTCTTGTGTTTAAGGAGGGGGGCTACACGCCGTCGCCTCTACGCAGGATCTCCGAAATGGGGAAGTGGAGGCGATTTCATTTCATGAGCACGCAGTCATCTTGCGGACATTACTATATTCCTGGAAGTGTTACCTGAAGCCTTCGCTGGCACATCCATTAGGACGAAAATTGACGAAAGAAAACACTCGGATACCTTATCAACGGGGTTGAATACGCACGATCTTAGGGCATAAAATGATCTTGAACGGGTTCACCCCATTTGCCCATGGATGGGCAACTTTGAAAGCTTTCTGAAATGGTATTGTGCACGAAAATCAGACGGTCTAATCAAAATTTATGGACGTTGGAAGTGGCTTGCATTAGAAACTAAGTCATGCCTTTCTTTTGATTTCATGCTAATCGCCTGCGCAGTATACTAAGGCCACGTGTCCGTTCTATTAATCATATAAGTTCTGCCTAGTCCCCATGGTGGAACCCTCGGGACCGCGTTCGTATAGAGAGCATGTTTGCCAGAGTTAAAAATCGGCGTTCATTGTACCGAGCGGCAAAAAATGGGTGCAATACGTGGACTTTTCAGGAGGTCACCCATCCCAGGACTACTCTGGCCCAATCACGTTTAACAGCGGAGTTCTGATGGGATCTGGTTCTTTAGTGCAAGTATGGTCGCACACATTGGAATACTTTGACACATTTTATTAAAGCCAAGCTCCCTGGCATGCAATCTTTTGTATTGCGGGCTCCGTTTCCATTTAGATTAAACAATTTTGGCAACTCAAATTTTTACGCCAGGCAACCGCCGTGTCACAATGCTGCCACTTCGATGCGGGATCTCTGAAATGACCGGAAAGTGGAAGTTATTTAACCACGTGAGCGCGCAGTCATCTCACAGACATTATTGTATTCCTGGAAGTGTTTATTGAAGCCTTCGCTTGTACATCCATTAGGACGAAATTGATGAAAGGAAAACACTAGGATACCTTTTCAACGGGGTTGAATATGCGCGATCTGAGAGCGTTAAATGAGCTCGAACAGGTTCACCACATTATCCCATGGATGGGGAACTCCAAGAGCTTCTGAAATTGTATTGTGCGCGAAAATCGAACGGTCAGATCAAACGTTATGGTCGTTTGAAGTGGCTTGCATTGGAAACTAAGTCAAGCCTTTCTTTTTATTTCCTGTTCATTGCCTGCGCAGGATGCTAAGGCCACGTGTCCGTTCTGTTGATTCAGAAAATTCCGCCCAGTCCGCTTGGGGGGAACCCTCGGGCCCGCGTTCGTAGAGGGAGCGCGTTCGCAGCAGGTAAAAAAGGGAAGTCATGGAGCCGAGCGACAAAAAATGGGTGCAACAAGAGGACTTCCTAGAAGGTCACCCATCCCAGTACTACTATCGCTCAAGCACGCTTAACTGCGGATTCTGATGGGATCCGGTGCTCTAGTGCTGGTATGGTCACACATGTTCGAATTGTCTAACACATTTTATGTAAGCCAAGCTCCCCGACGCGCGATATTCGGATTGCGGGCTCCATTTCCATTCGGATTAAAAAATTTTGGGAGCTCAAATTTTACGCCCGTCAACCGCCGAGTCGCCACGCCGCCGCATCTATGCGAGATCTCCGAATTGGGGAAGTGGGGCGATTTCTCCGTGTGAGCGCGCAGTCATGTCTAATACATTACTGAATTCCTGGATGTGTTTCTCGAAGCCTTCGCCGGCACATCCATTAGGACGAAACTTACGAAAGGAAAACATTGGGATAAATTTTCAACAGGGTTTAATATACACAATCTAAGGGCGCGAAACGAGCTCAAGTGGGTTCACCTTGTACGCCCGTGGATGGGCATTTCCGAGAGCTTTCCGAATTAGTATTTTACGAAAAAATCAGACGGTTTGATCAAAAGTTATGGCCATTTGAAGTGGCTTGAATTAGAAACTAAGTCACGTCTTCTTTTGATTTCCTGCTTATTGCTGCGCAGGATGCTACGACCACATGTACATTCTTTTGATTCCGAAAATTCTTCCCAGTCCGCGTGGGGGCACCCTCGGGCCCGTATTTGTAGAGAGAGCGCGTTTACCGCATGTAAAAATGTGCATTCATGGAGCCGAGTGGAAAAAAATTGTTGCAACACATCCTGCTCAACGCCTGCACAGTATGCTAAGGCAACGTGTTCATTTTGTTAATTCCGAAAATTCTGCCCAGTCCGCTTGGGTGGCACCCTCGGGCCCGCATTCATGGAGAGCGCGTTTGCCGCATGTAAAAATGTGTGTCCATGGACCCGAGCGGCAAAAAATGGTTGCAATACAAGGACTTCCCACGAGGTCACCAATCCCAGTACTACTCTCTCCCTAACACGCTTAACTGCGGAGTTTTGATGGGATCCGGTGCTCTAGTGCTGGTATGGTATGGGCACACATTGGAATTGTCCGGCACATTTTATTTAAGCCAAGCTCCACGATGCGAGATCTTTCGGATTGCGGGATCCGTTTCCATTCAATTAAGCAATTATGGCTGCTCAAATTTTTACGCACGGCAACTACAGCGTTGCCACACTACCGCCTCTACGTAGGATCTCCGTAATAGGGAAGTGTTGGTGATTTCACTGCGTGAGCGCGCAATCATCTCGCAGACATTATTGTATTCTTGGAAGTGTTTCCCGAAGCCTTCACTGGCAAATCGATTTGGACGAAACTGACGAAAGGAAAACACTGGGATAACTTTTCAATGTGGTTGAATATGAGTGATTTGAGGGTGCGAAATGAGCTTAAACGGGTTCACCCCATTCAACTGTAGATGGGCAACTCTCAGAGTATTCCAAATTGGTATTGTGCGCGAAAATCTGACGGTCTGATTAAAAGTTATGGCCATTTGAAGTGGCTTGCATTGGAAACTAAGTCACATCTTTCTTTTGATTTCTTGCTCATCGCCTGCGCATGATGCTAAGGCCACATGCCCGTTATGTTGATTCCGAAAATTCTGCCCAATCCGCGTGGGGTGAAAAGATCTACAGTATAACTAAATCACCTAAGGGGGGGGGGGGGTTACTAGGTGATGTTTGTATCTTTTTAGCGGAATAAAATTATTTAAAAATTAAGAGCACACAGAACACAGAGATTTATAGTGGTCCCCGTATTAGGTACTTCCACTGTCCCGCCTCGCCTATCTACCACGAAGGGCTTGATTCGTCTAATTCACCTTTCTCAGATTTCAACAAACCTTACACCTCGGACCCGCAACTCCTACAACTTGGAGAACAACCTTCCTCCTACCATTCGATCCATAACCAGATCTACAACTTGATCCACAAATGGATCTATAACTCGATCCACAAATGGATCTACAACTCGGAGATAAATCTCCTTCAAATGTAAAAGAAAATTACACAAAAGATTTATAAATAAACATTAACAAGATCTGAGGTCTTTTATCTGTCGTTCTTCGTTTAGGTCAAACTTTAATATCTTTAAGAACATAGTAGAATCAGAAATCTTGAAGACTTTGAATCTTGAATCGAATAGATCAAGGAGAAAAGATGCCTTTGGATTGCAAAGATCTAGTCGAATTGGAATAAGATCAAATCATGCACAACAAGCGTCGGCGGAGCGAAGATCGCGAATTATACGGAGCCGACTGGTTGTTTTTGGAATCTTGGGCGATTTTGAATTTTGAGCAATTAGCACGATTAGGGTTAAAGAAAAATCCACCCTAATTATTTATAGGCATCCTCAATAGCAGCGGTCATAAAAGAATTTCCAAAATAGAGCTTACAAAATTTACTATGCATGTCCGTTGTCCAACCCAAGCAGGAATCTAAAAATCAGGCTGAAAAATAACACAGTCTTTTTTCGTCGAGTATCGTCGAGTATAGCTGAGTATACTCACCGAACAAGATGTGATTTATAATGAAATTGACTTAGAGCTTACTCAACAAATTCGATGAGTATCGGCTGGATGACTCGATGCACTTGATGCACTCGACGCACTTGACACATTCCACGCCATCAATGCACTTGATGCCATTGACGCACTCGACGTGATCGATGCACTCGTCGAAAATGCCTTGGAAAAAATCAAAATAATTGCATCGAGATGATTCGATTAATTTGGCATGTATCGATAAGTATATTCGACGAATTCGGTGAGTATCGTTAGATAAATTCGACAAATTTGGTGAGTATACTTGATGATACCCGACTAAATTTACTCAACTATTTTTCCACAGTTAGAAATTCTACCACAAGTATATATGATAAATTCGATGGGTGCTAGTAAGGATATCAAATGAATTCGACGATTATCAACGAGTATACTCAACAAATTGAAAAGTATCCCTTACCATACTCGACGAATTTTACTTGGGTAAAATTTCGTTCTTCTGAATCTGAATCCTTCTCCTTCCTTAATCCTCCTCATGCACTTGGGATAGAAGTTGTTAAAGTTTGGAATGTTCGGGTGGTCTGGTCTCTAACCGCAACGGTTTATTTGTTCTAGCAGTCTTGCAGTCTAGTAATCTTGCAAAGAGAAGCCGCAGAAGTCTGGCAAAGTGTAGCGATCTGCTTGAAGCCGCAGTGGTCTGACCATGATTGTAGTCCGACAACATGCAGCAGACAGTCAGTTTGAGAGGCTGACTCTGGGAGATTGCGGCTTTGTAGTTAGTTGTTTTATTTCTTGTATAGTTGGCGGTTTGGTCATGTCAAACAACATAAGCCGCACGGCTTGTATTTAGTCCCACATCGTTTGTTATAAATCTCTCTCCTCCCCCCAGTTTCTATAAATAAAGGGGCATACCTTTGTAATCTTTATCTTTTTTGAGCAATAAGTTTGCGGTTTATTTACCTCTTTTGTCCATTTTCCACATGGTATCAGAGGAAACTGATCCTTTGCTTCAAGAAGAATGCGGTTTGTTGCTCTAATCGCGCGAACTCTTCCACCGGCTTCATCCGGTTTGTCCGACTTCTTTCTTTTCCCTTCCCTCCCTTGCTTCCTCCCAGGCCTTTTTGTTCGCCCGGCTTCTTTTAATAACCGCGTGGTTTCTCTTCCCGAATTTTTTCTTCTCTATTGCGAGTTCTGCCTTTCGTCGCGGTTTCTTCCATACAGCTGGTGTGTTTTTCGCATTGACCGGCGCGTCCTCGTGCTCTTTTCTCTTCTTACTGCTTCTTTGCTAGTAACTTGTATCTTCTTTGGTGTGAGTCCGCTTTTTGGTAGCAACATATTCCTTGCTGCTGGTGTGTTAACACCGTTACAGTGAGATCTCCGTCTCCTTCTGCAACCTATTCTTGATCGTTTTGTCTTTTTTACACAACGCGGCTTCTTTCTTTCTATTCGTGCAGTTTGCGCCGTGTTCGCTCGGTCTCTGTCTCTTCTTTCTTCTTGCGTGACTTTTCCGCCTTTTGGTCGCAACTTTTTTGTTGCTTGTGTGTTGACACTGAGACCGGGCTGCTTGTTTTTCCTTGTCCGCGTTCTTCTCCTCTTCTCATTTCTCGCTGTTGTTTCTTTACCCACTGTAGTTTCTGCCCCTTGGTCCGATTTCTTCTTGTTTCTTACTCTCTTCTCTCCACCCTTCTGGTTGCGGCTTCTTCTTGCCGCTGGTTTGTGTATCTTTGACCGAGCGGTCTACTTGGTCTCTCTTTCTTCTTCATTGTTTCTGTCGGCTTGTTTCTCCCTGAGCGATTTGCTTACCTGCTTTCCAGCTTCTTCTTTCCAATGACTTCACTTCTCTCTTTTACTACTCGTGCTCTTATAGTCTCCTCTAATAAGTGGCTTATTACTCTGGGCTCCACTTATCACATGACTGGCAACTCTCGTTTGTTTCCTCTTTGCTTTAGACAAACATGTTATCTCCTATTGTTGTTGCTAATGGGACCTCTGCGCCTGTGCTTGGTATTGGCACTGTGCATCTCTCTTCATCTTTGTTATTAAGGGACACTCTTTATGTCCCTACTTTCCAATGTAATTTACAAAATGTTCATGCTCTTTGCACCTAGTTAAGTTGCAAAGTTATTTTTACTGGCACCACTTGTTCTTTCTCTGATTCTGTTTCTAAGGCTACGATTGCTACTGGTACTTGCTCGTGGTGACCTGTTTTATCTTGACAATGTTGTCGCTCATTCTGCTTCTTCCTCCGTTTAGTTGTGGCATCATCATCTTTGTCATCCTCCTTCTCGCCTGATTCATTACCTTTTTCCAGACCATCCTTTCGACGATATTCCTTTGAACTGTGAAGCTTGTGAGTTGGGCAAACATTATCGCTCTTCTTTCCCAGCTCTAACGGGCCGTTGTTCTTTGGGTCCTTTTGAGCTTGTTCACTCTGACATCTGGGGTCCTTCTCCGGTTGCTTCTGTTAGTCACAAAGCATGTACTTTGTCATATTTTTGATGATTTCTCCAGATGCACTTGACTGTTTCTCTTGAATGATCATTCTGAACTATTCTCTGTATTCACTGCTTTTTATCATGAGGTCTTCATATAGTTTAGTGTGCCCATTCAGTTTCTTTGTACTGATAATGACAAAGAATATGTCAGCCATCAGTTCTCTTCAATTTGTGTGGACAAGGGTTTGATACATCAGACAAGTTTTCCATATACCTCTCAACAGAATGGCATTGCTTAATGCAAGAATCGTCATCTTTTGGATGTTGCTCGAAGTCTTTATTTGCAAAAGAATTTCCCTCGGTCTTATTGGGGTCATGCTGTTCTTCTTTCTTGCTATATCATAAACCGTATTCCCTCGTCTGTTATTCAGAACAAGACTCCTTTTTCAATCTTATATCTGGAGGCCATACCATTCCCTTTGCCCCTTAAAACATTTGGTTGTACTGCCTTATTCACGTCCCTTCTACTGGATAGGACAAACTTTCTCCCCGATCAATAAATGCATATTCCTTGGCTATTGTCCTACTCAAAAAGGGTATCGCTGTATTTATCCTCTCCTATGCAAACAGTAAGTTTCCGAAGTTTTACCTTCTTTGAAGATACTCCATATTTCTCCTCCCCTTCTTCTCTCATACCTGCTGATACATCTCCTTCCCTGCTTATTCTCATGGCACCTCCGCCAGAGCCGGTTCTATCAGCAACTCCTCCTGTTGCTCCATTACTTTCTTGGGAGCCTGATGGGTTACCCATGGAGCCTATGTATTTGTTCCGAGCATCTTCTGTCTTATGTCAGTACATTGCCTGCAGTCAGCAGTGACCTCGATTTTCCAATTGCCTACGAAAGGGCGTTTCCCAATATACTCAGCATCTGATGAGTGTGGCGGTCTTCTATGCTCAGCTTTCCGCAACTGCCAAGCGTTTTTCTCTTGCAATTCGTCTACTGCCATTCTGAAAACATATCAAGAAGCTCTTGCTCTTCCTCAGTGGAAGGCTTCTATGGATGAAGAAATGAGCACATTAATTGAGAGAGGGATGTGGACTCTTCTTGTTCCACCACCTCTGGGAGTTGATGTGGTTGGATGTCGGTGGGTCTTTGTGGTTAAGTATCTTCCAAATGGCTCTGTTGAACGGTATAAGGCACGACTTGTTGCCAAAGGGTTTAGTCAGACAAATTGGGTGATTTCTTTGATAATTTTTTCTCCTATTGCTCACATCAGCACTATCCGTATTCTATTCTCTGTGGCTATTATAGAGACTGGGAAATGCCTCAGTTGGATGTTAAGAATGCCTTTCTTTATGGGGATTTGCAAGAGGTGGTATTATGGAGCAACACCCTAGGTATGTTCTTAGGGGAGTCTCAGAGTGTAAGTTTCGAAAGGGCGATTTATGGTTTAAAGCAGAGTTCCACGAGCCTGGTATGAAAAGTTAGTGAAGTTGGTTTCTTTTAA